>JARSSU010010051.1:0-14589 GCA_029619165.1 Eurosta solidaginis | reverse complement strand
TCCAGATTGCGGCGTGCCAGTGTTGGTCTATGTGCCATCATTTCGTCTCTATAAGGTTCGCTGATGGCAACGCAGTTAGCTTCATGGTCCTAGGACAACTGTTGTAGTAGCTCATCAGTCAAGCCTGCTCCGATTAAGGTTGCTTTGGATAAACTATCACTATGAGTTGAGATTTTTGGCCTTTGCAACAGCGAGTGCCGCTCTGAAAATGCTGCATGCTCCGGGACAGGGGACATATCGAGCTTCTGGTGTATTTAACACAGGTAACATTTTTAGCGCTCGGTACAGGACGATGTTTTGTGTCCGGTTCCGCCGTTTGCCCCACTTCCAGCAGGTGTTACTCCCTGTCTTTAACCCTTGCATTTAGCCTCCGAATGCCGTGCCCAGACACATAGCAGCGTTGCACTTCTGCTCGCTGTACTGTTCGGCACTGTATCCATCCGATAGGATTTTTACCTCTTTTGAGATGGCGTTGCCAATATTCTCGTCCACTGGTCGACGGCCGGCCCATTTTCTGTTCGCTTAGGTTTGCTTGTGAAAACAGAGACACGGAGAGGTTAGTGATTTCTTCCGCTCCGTACCTCCCTTCTTATTTGGGGGGCGTCTTGGATGTCTGTTTCAGTTGTGAGACAGTCCATGCCAAGTACTTGCCAACTTCATCATCCAGCTTGAAAGCTTGTTGTGCTTCACCGACCTCTCCTACTGCATCTACCCTATAGCGCTCTGAAGGCCGTCTGGTCACTGCAGCGCGCCGTTTCACAATCAGTACGTTCCAGATTTGGTTTTTTCGTACTGACCGTCATCACACCGGGATACCTGTGTCATTAGGGCGGAGCTGGCCTCGGGTGGCCCCTAGTACCTTGGCCATAGCTTTTGCCTTTCACAGGTTTTACCACAAAAGTTGCTGCTTGTCTCCTTTTTTATCGCCCGTTTTTGAGCTTAGAATCTTGTCTGGGCCGCTGGTTTCAGCCTCCGGGGGCGCCTACATTGACCAAGACTCCCTTGTTAAAGCGTATTTGTTCTTTCATCTCTATTTCTTTTTGGCTTCCAAGTCCTCTGAATGGGAATCTGGAGCTCGGGGTTCGTGCCTCTTGTTTTTTTCGGCCCGATTCTCTGCTCTCCATCTACCTTTTGAAACCCTAACGGTACTTTTAGCATTCTTCCTAGTTGATATAATTGTTTATGGACAGATCCTATTCGTATTGAAAAATATCATAAAAAAGAATATCAATAATCCACAAAACTCAAGTCATGAACTATTCATCACATACTAGTATGAATGCGCCCATTAAATTATATTCAATGAACTAGATATTTATGAGTAGTTTTGTCTTTGGACTGCAGGGATTAATGATTTTGTTCGCCATGGAGTTACAAAACCAATATATATATATGTAACAAGTAAATATCGGTAAAATTAAAAAGCGTTTGAAACTTTACTTTTACGTTCTTTTGTCATTTTTCGATAGTATTTATGCTTAAAATAGATGCCTTTTTCCACGGCTCCATGAGCAACTGGTTCTAACATGGCTAGTGTAGTTTTTGGGGAAAATATTACGTTACGTCCATGGTGGGCATCTAGAATTAAAATGTGGAATATAGAAAATCAAATAATGTAATAAATTTTAAAGAGGTATGTGTCACATTCAACACTGTACAATATATTTATGAAATTGTTTTAATTAAAACACGATAAGTAAAGAAATTAAAAATTCGTGTTAAACGTAACTGTATATGTGAATGTTGTGATTGTAATTGGTTCGAAGCAGTTAAACACCCGATGACGCTCCATAAATTACACAACAGCAATAAAAAAAAAAATTTCTACAAAACACCGGTTTGGCGTTTTCGGAAAGACAGCTCTCACAATGCAATTTTTGTTAACAATATTTATCCCTTCCTCGCATATAAGTTTCTTTTTAATTTCATTTTTAGGGTTTCAGTGGTCAAAAAACAAAAATCATTGGCTCAATGTAAACCAATTTTAGGATTCTATTTTTTTTTCTTTTTTTTGTCGACGTGGCTATTCGTCCGGGGGGGCGGGGGGGGAAAAAATTTTTATTTTTTCGCCAAAATTAAAGTATTAAGAATATGAGCGAAAATATAAACAAGAACACCAAATAAATGGAACTTTGTGTGCTGAATTTTTCCGGAGAAAGAGGTGTCAGCTCCTTAATTCCTGTCTTTGTTATACCGACTGGAGTGCTAAGAGGCATCATGTCCTAAGCCAACTGATTTCCTATTGAAGGGAGAATCCACTCTACCTGTGCTGTTAAAATAGATGTCGACAGCGTTGTTTTCTAGGCCGCAGCATAAAGTCCTGCGCGCAGATGAGCTTCATTGTGGCTGCTTTGGCGGCTTTGGTGTGGATAAATCTTGTGAATTGCCAATAGGCACCGGCCCGACTTTCGGAACTATGCGAACGAACTCGCATAAGGTCAGACGAAGGTTGGTGGCAGAGCGTTGTTAGCTGTTATCCTGTTATACTTTCTGCAGTAGAAGAGTCCTGAAGGTATGATAGTATCGACTTGAGTTTAGATTATTGACCATCGACTCGATGGACGTTTCTACTAAACTATTTATTTTGGCTTACGGATGACTGTAGGATATCAAAGCATGCGTAGCAAATTTGATCCCAAATCAACACGTATAAGAACTTTGGACTATACGCAAATATATATAGCAAATATTTTTGCTAAAAGGGCACTATCGGCACTCTCATTATGTGGCATCTCTATTGACTGTCATGTTTAAGCTATTTACTACAAGCTATTAAGGATAGATCAGCAACTTAGATATTCAAATAAGGGTATGCTGTACTTAATTACAGCCACGCTTCACTAAAGACAATATCTTCGACAGAGATCAATCCTTTTGTAGGAAATACACAATGGCTTTCTATTCCAATGGGTAGATAATAATGAAACATATTGGCCATTTAGCCTGCAAATCAGGTACCGCGTAAAAGCCGATAAGCCTTTTTTTACAGGAGGATTTGCATCATATAAGGTGAATTCCATTATAAAACCCCAATGAAAGTTTCATTCACAGTTAACAAGTGAGTACGCTAGTGCGGGTATACGGAACATTACATACTCACTGAGAGCTATGGAGAGAAAATAAGGGAAAATCACCATGTAGAAAAATGAACTAGGGTAACCCTGGATGTGCTGTATGACATGTGTATCAAATGGAAGGTATTAAAGAGTATTTTAAGAGGGAGTGGGCCATAGTTTGTAGGTGGAAGCCATTTAGAAATATCTGCCATAAGGTGGACCGGGCTGACTCTATAATTCGTTTCTACGATATGGGTATCAAATGAAAGGTTTTAAAGAGTATTTTAAAAGGGCGTGGCTTAGTTGTAGGTGGATGCCTTTTCGAGATATCGCCATAAAGGTGGACCAGTGACTCTAGATGCGTTTGTACGATATGGTATCAAATGAAAGGTGTTAATTAGTATTTAAAGGGAGCGGTGGTAGTTTATATGTGGAAGGCGTTTTCGAGATATCGACCAAAATGTGGACCAGGGTGACCCAGAACATCATCTGTCGGGTATCGCTAATTTATTTTATATATGTAATACTACAGTATTCCTGCCAAGATTCCAATGGCTTTGATTTCGCCACGCAGAACTTTTTCATTTTCTTCTACTTAATATAGTAGGTGTCACACCCATTTTCAAAGTTTTTTTCTAAAGTTATATTTTGCGTCAACAAAACAATACAATTACAATGTTTCATCCCCTTTTCGTATTTGATATAGAATTATGGCATTTTTTTCATTTTTCGTAATTTCGATATCGAAAAAGTGGGCGTGGTCATAGTCGGATTTCGGCCATTTTTTATACCAAGATAAAGTGAGTTCAGATAAGTACGTGAACCTAAGTTTAGTAAAGATATATCGATTTTTGCTCAAGTTATCGTGTAACGGCAGAGGAAGGACAGACCGTCGACTGTGTATAAAAACTGGGCGTGGGCTTCAACGATTTCGCCCTTTTCACAGAAAACAGCTATCGTCCCAGAATCTAAGCCCCTACCAAATTTTACAAGGATTGGTAGATTTTTGTTCGTTTTATGGCATTAAGAATATCCTAGACAAAGTAAATGAAAAAGGGCGGAGCCACGCCCATTTTGAAATTTTCTTTTATTTTGTATTTTGTTGCACCATATCATTACTGGAGTTGAATGTTGACTAATTACTTATATATTGTAAAGATATTAAATTTTTTTGTTAAAATTTGACTTAAAATTTTTTTTTAAGGATGGGCGTGGTCGTTCTCCGATTTTGCTAATTTTTATTAAGCATACATATAGTAATAAGAGTAAAGTTCCTGCCAAATGACATCATGATATCTTCAACGACTGCCAGATTACAGCTTGAAAAACTTTTAAATTACCTTCTTTTAAAAGTGGGCGGTGCCACGCACGTTGTCCAAAATTTTAGTAATTTTCTATTCTGCGTTATAGGTTCAACTCACCTACCGAGTCGCATCGCTTTATCCGCCTTTGGTAATGAATTATCGCACTATTCCTGTTTTTCGAAATTTTCGATATCGAAAAAGTGGGCGTGGTTATAGTCCGATATCGTTCATTTTAAATAGCGATCTGAGATGAGTGCTCCCAGGAACCTACATACCAAATTTCATCAAGATACCTCAAAATTTACTCAAGTTATCGTGTTAACGGACGGACGGACGGACGGACGGACGGACGGACATGGCTCAATCAAATTTTTTTCGATACTGATTATTTTGATATATGGAAGTCTATATCTATCTCGATTCCTTTATATATGTACAGCCAACTGTTATCCAATCAAGGTTAATATACTCTGCGAGCTCTGCTCAACTGAGTATAAAAATTCAAGAAAGGACAATAATAGTAATGTGAATCTGGCTTCTAATGTCCCGAAAAATGCTTGTGTTTAGCTTTCAGCCTCAATATTAGCACCTTGCAACTCTTTTCAATTAGTCTCAGTTTGGTTTTAGCAATAGATACCAGTCAGCTTAACAAAGAAGCTGCTAGTCCATCTTGATGGGCGTCCATAACCATTCAAGTGGTCAAGTTTCAATTTAATAAGTTTGTAGGAGCAGCTGCAAGGTAGATTAATTTTCACTGTGAAGCCTTTCATGTCAGCAATACGTACAGAGTGTTTGTCTAGCCCAGCAGCAAACCCACTTAAAAACCCTGCTCTTAAATGAAAAAGTTAACAAATTTTAAGCTCCTTTACCCGAAACTAGAATCCACGAATTTCGGCTTGCTAAGTGGAAAACGCTACCACCACCACGGCGGCCTTTTGTACTACTTTTCTAAACAACCCGGCCTGCGCCCTTTCTAATGGAACTTTTTGCTAATTTTACTACTTTGGTTTGCTGAAATTTGTATCAAATCTCAAACCTTTAGCTTCCAGGAAGTAACATAAATATCTGTATTCCAAATATTTCTGGTTTTATCATTACCTTCACCTGTGCGCCATCTAGAGGAATATTTGTCCTCTTTTGCTGCATTCTCATGCCTCTCACACTATGTGCTATATTGCAATTATGTATATCTATCGAGAATTTCTTAAAATTTGATCGCGAAACTCCTCGTTTGGTACGAGGTCTCTAGCCAGCTCAGTGCGCCCCATCGGAATGTTTTCCTGTGTATGGTGCTTTCTTACCCGGCCTTCAACTACATATAAGGTACTCAGTTTGTAGTGATAGCAAGACTCTGGAGATGTGCACCACCTATCGAGGCTATTGAAAAACATTTTTAATTTCAGGACTGTAGCTCACCAGCAACTTAATCGAAAGCCGATCCTCAAATTCACGATCTCATGCAATAGGTTTGATAACGTTATGTCATCGCCATTTTAAGGGTGTGCTGCCACTTTCTATTGACGAGTTAGCGGTTGTTGTTGTTGTTGTAGCGATTTAGTTACTCCCCGAAGGCTTTGGGGAGTGTTATCGATGTGATGGTCCTTTGTCGGATACAGATCCGATACGCTCCGGTAACACAGCACCATTAAGGTGCTGGCCCGACCATCTCGGGAACGATTTATATGGCCACATTGAACCTTCAGGCCATCCCTCCCTCCCCACCCCCAAGTTCCATGAGGAGCTTGGGGTCGCCAGAGCCTCGTCTGTTAGTGAAACGGGATTCGCCGCTCGAAGGTGAGGTTGACAATTGGGTTGGGGAAGCTATATATTGCGCTACACAACCCCTTGAATCCAGTTAGCGGTTTAGTATAGATGGTTTAACGACGAATCATGACGAGTATCGATTTTTACCGAAGTGTTATAATTTTGCCATTATCGATGAGTTATCGAAAATTTTAGTCGACGCGTTATCTGCTTGTTATCGAAAAGTTATCGAATATTTATGTAAAAATGGTCGATATATCATCAAAAAATTTACCGATATGTTTTCAGAGTGTTACCAATTTTTATTGAATTGCTATCAATTTTCTATTTATAAACTATCCATTTATTTTCGAAAAGTTGTCGATTATTCACCGAAAATTTATCGAAATTTTATTCAAATATTATCGATTTGCTATAGATAAAGAATAGATTTCTAATCGGTAAGTTACTAATATGTTACGGCGCGTTATCGATCTGTTATCGAAAGTGTAATGCACAAATCGATATGTTTTAAAAAAAGGGTATCGACTTGGCATCGAAAAGTTTCCGTAGTGTTATAAATTTTGTATCAGCTTGTTATCGTTTTGTTAGCGACGACTTATCCGTTTGTTATGAAACAGATAGCTACAAAACTTCAATATTAATCGATGACACATCTGTAGCTCGCGATATTAAGCAGATAAGAAACCAGTAATAAGCCGATGACTCGGCGGTTATAGTTTAACTTCAAACCCTGCGAAAGCTCTCGTTAACAAAGAAAATTTGGTATGTTCACGTCATTATGATTAACTGTTTATTTGGCTAAAAATTCTTCTTGCCCATTGTATTTTGTTCTTCTCACAGAGTATAAAATATAACTACATAGCAGATATCTTAGAAATATAATAGAATAGAATAGAATAGAATAGAATAGAATAGAATAGAATAGAATAGAATAGAATAGAATAGATAGAATAGAATAGAATAGAATAGAATAGAATAGAATAGAATAGAATAGAATAGAATAGAATAGAATAGAATAGAATAGAATAAGAATAGAATAGAATAGAATAGAATAGAATAGATAGAATAGAATAGAATAGAATAGAATAGAATAGAATAGAATAGAATATAATAGAATAGAATAGAATAGAATAGATAGAATAGAACTAGAATAGAATAGAATAGACAGAATAGAATAGAATAGAATAGAATAGAATAGAAGTAGAATAGAATAGAATAGGAATAGAACTAGAATAGAATAGAATAAATAGAATAGACTAGAATAGAATAGAATAGAATAGAATAGAATAGAATAGAATAGAATAGAATAAAGAATAGAATAGAATAGAATAGAATAGAATAGAATAGAAAGATAGAATAGAATAGAATAGAATAGAATAATTATACGTGAATGGGTGTAAAACATAATTTACAAAATCGCGATGCACAAAATCACGAAACCTCGGTACGAAAATATTCGACTATACATAATCCCGTCACGACCAAATCCCGACAATTCATAAACCCGACACTACCAAATCCCGACCATGGATTATCCCGACACGTCCATATCCCGACATAATCTGCCTACAAAAATCCCATCAACATGTAAATTGAGAAATCACAGATGATGTTATAAAATATGTTCTATTATTTTAGATATTTCCGTAAACCAACACTTACGTGATCCTTCATATCTGAAAATTATCAGGACTCTGTATTGTCAGGCTTATGGGTGCACTCCTACGTGAGTAGCCAAGTTAATTTTCTAGACGTTAGGTTAGGTTAGGTTGAGGTGGCTGCACAAGGACACACTTAGGCCAGTGATATTATGCCCGTTGTGATACCACGAAAATACACCTTTACCTTTCCTCTTCGAACCATTTGAGGACCGGATAAAAGCTAGCAGGTACTTGACGTCATACTCCACAACCTGGTTCAGATTATCTAGAAGTGGAGCACCCAGAAAGCGCTGCCGTGCTCCGCTTGGTCCCGGGCAGTTGCAGGTGAGGTGAACCACCGTTTTCTCCTCTTATCCTCTGTAAACTCCGTGTAGTATCGACGATAAGGCGCTCTAACGTTTCTGCATGCCTACATGTAAGGCAATGACAGTTAGTACCCCCACAAGTGTGAAAATGTTATCCCTACTTAAGTTGTTCATGTGGGGGGGATCTTTAAGATACCATTTTGGGGGTGGATATGTTCTTTTAGCATTAGCTTGCAATGTGACCAAGGGCATACCTAAGCGTTCTTGGTCGAAAAAAATCCGCCTGGTTGTACCCTGCCTAGCGAGTTCATCTGCAATGCAGTTTCCCTCGATGTCCCTATATCCAGGGACCCATGTGAGGTGTACAAGGTTCTGTTGAGCCATCTCTTGAAGATATCGGCGACAGTTTAGTGCTAGTACAGAATTGAACGAGTAAGAGCCAAGAGATTTTATGGCAGCCTGCTGTGGCTGAAAATAAAAATTCTTAGCCGACATTGTGTGTCCCTATCCTAGCTGCGGCTTTCATGATGGCTGAAACTTCTGCCTGGAATACACAGCAGTGCTCGGGTAGTAGTAGTTCTAGACGTACACCTGCATGTTTACACATTGAACTTACGAGTACCTGGTACTCACGCCTTTTTTTATGCTAAGTATTACATTCAAATAGAACCCTAAGCAATGTTCAAAATCTCAAGACTTTACCTCACCAGAAATTTATTGAAAACTCAATAGCATTTTAATCAGGTTCTGAAGTATGTTCTTAGTTTCAAGACTCACACTCCACATGAAATTACTTAAATCTCAGAAATTTATTTAGTTAACTTTTCCTTCCCTATTCATTAATGTTCGTCATTAAGTTAACTTAACAAAATCAATAGAACCTTAAACGCTTTGAAGGTCGTGTTTAGTTCAATGCTATGAACATGCACGCTTAAGTACGAAGAAACTTACGTCAAATATACATACAAACAATCAAACATATAATATATTAAAATTGTGCTTGTACTAAATTTATTTATTTATTTATTTAATTCATTCAGTCTAAAAGTACATGCTTTCTTACAGACTAGTTAAAAAAGCAAACAATTCAAGCTAAAACTTATATAAGCTGTTATTAAAATTAAGTACATACTGAATCGATTTGCTGGATGTATAATCCTTGTTATAGGTTCATTCATAGCATAATTCGTTTTATGAGTATTTCGATAAATAATCTGTTACGCCGAAGATCACACAGTTGAATATATGGAATGAAACAAATTAGATAAATCGGAACAATTTATCCTCAAGTTTATACATTATAGGCTCACTCAAGACACAAGTTCTTCTGTCGTGCAAAGCCTGAAGACCAAGGAATTTGCGCCTGCTTGTATACGATGGGGGCCGTCTGGCCAGTAAAGCATCCGTAAAGGAATTTTCCTAAAACTTTTTTGTAACTCTCTCAATTTTATAAGAGTCATATTCATAGAAAGGGTTCCATATTATTGAACAATATTCAAGACCACTTCTGACCAAGGATATATAAAGTGCCTTTAATGTAATAGGGTCCTTAAAGTCACTGGTGTTACGTCTACTGAACCCAACCATTCCAACAAATTTTGAAACAACGAAGTCAATGTGACTAGTAAAAGGAGTTTGGAGTCAAAAATTACACCGAAGTCTTACTCTCTTGACAACGATTTAGAGGTTTAGCATTAGTTTGTAGATAAAATATGTCGCAGTTATCTTTTTGGAATAAGTTGCAACGCAGCATTGTTTGTATTTAAAAACAAGTAAGGAAGGCCAAGTTCGGGTTTAACGGAACATTACATACTCAGCTGAGAGCTTTGGAGACAAAATAAGAGAAAATCACCATGTAGGAAAATGAACCTAGAATCGCCATAAAGGTGGACCAGGGATGACTCTGTAATGTGTTTGTACGATATAGGTATCAAATTAAAAGTATTAATGAGGGTTCTAAAAGGGAGTGAACCTTAGTTGTATATGTGACGGCGTTTTCGAGATATCGGATCAGGGTGACCCAGAACTAAGTACGTGAACTAAGCTTAGTAAAGAAATAACAATTTTTGGTCAAGTTATCGTGTTAACGGCCGACTGTGTATAAAAACTGGGCGTGGCTTCATCCGATGTCGCCCATTTTCAGAGACAACTGTTATCGCTCTGCTCAGCTGAGTATAATAAATTATTGTCTGCGCATCAACCGGCAAAAGAGTCCAGATCAGATTGCAAGTTAGTGCAGTCAGAGCTAATACGGATCGTCAGAAATAGTTTGACATCGTCCGCAAACATCAAACATTTTGCGAATTTGAATTGCTGGAACAAATCATTTATGAAAATTAAGAATAAAATAGGGTCACAATGGGACCCTTCGGAATACCTGACCAGGCGTTATATGTAGATATGACTTGTCGGCTCCAATTGCCACATAGAGCTTTCTGTTCGATAGAAAACTCGTGGAGAATTTTAAAAGTTTCCATTGATTCCATACTTGGCTAACTAGCGTACTAGGATAATATGATCAACCTTGTCGAATGCTTCGAGAAGTCAGTGTATATGACGTCAAGTTGCTCAGAGTTCTCTAAAGTACCCACAATTTGATTAGTAACTAAAGCTAAATTTGTGGAATTAGAACTCCTTGGGAAAAATCCATTCTGACACCCCACTATAGCCTTGCCTAATTAATCGAGCAATTTACGTGAAGTACGTGGTCGAATATTCTGTTTAACAATCGATCTGTAGTTGCAAATGTCATCAAATATGGGCTTTGTGGAGCATAATTTCCATGAGTCCTAAAAAATTCCGCTGTTCAAGCAATTTTGGAAGAGATGAGCTAAGGGTTCTGCAATGGGTTGCGCATATTTGAAAAATATCGGAGAAAACCCTCAGTATCTGATTTGCACTACTTGTCGATTTAGAGATTAACAGAAGAACGTTATCTGCGGTAACAACGAAATTAGAAATTTGGCATTGGTACCAGAGGATAAGGTGAAGAGGTAAACTTTGAATAAACTTTTTGGAATGATTTAGCAAATAAGTTGCAGGCATCCTGTGGATTACTGGACTCTTCGCCATCATACTCCGTAGTCGTTAGAAAGCCATTGATTTTTCTTTTGGAGTTAATAACCGACCAGAAACTGGACGGCTTTGACTTTAGTTTTGATTCGAGTTTAAGCATATATTGTTTAAAAAGGCACTTATTAAGGAAATCGAATTGCTTTTTAAGTCTTATATAGCTAAGTCGATCAATTTCTTTACAGCTCTTCCTATGTTTTTTAAAAGCTTTATTTTTTCTATTTTTAGATTATTTAGTTTTAGATTAAACCAGGGTGGCCTATTCAATAAGACCTCACTTTTTAGAGGTACGAAACTCGAAAGGGCTAGTAAAAGTCTCCTCCTAAAAATTTCATAGGAGGCCTCCGAGTTCCGGAGAAGTTATTACATTATGGCAAAAACATACACACACAAAGACAAAATGAATATACTAAACACCACTAAGTACATATGACCAGCATTATTTTCATTTTCCTTCAATTGAAAGGGTAAGATAAAACTTTGTAAATTACAATTTTGGACAAAAACGTGATACTATGCAAAGCATATGACTACTGAACCTCTCTACCCCACTCTTTTATTTTACTCGTTCCTTGTAACGAAAAAAGCTATAAAGCGGAAGCAAAATAATATGAAATGAACGTGCAGTGTAAAAACATGACAGAGAAAATATGTATGTATGTGTGTAAGAGTATGCACCTATGGCAAAAGTAAAAGCTATTATAATGCAAACAACAACATTACACACTGTTGACATACTCACTAGCACGCCAGTAGCCACACACCACACACCATCTTAACTTAATTAGGCTGCCCGCTTGGCTAACTGCCGGCATGTAAGCGTTCTAAATGGCTGCATATTTATTTTTATACGAACGTGAGCATGTGTGCGTGCGCGCCGTTTAGTGTTGAGTTGGCACTTAAAAAATGTTGATTCTTTTTGTGTTCATGGCATCACATAATATGATTGATGTCAGTTGGTTTCTCGTTGACTTTTACATATATGTATGTATTTATATCTATATGTATATAAAAGAAAGTGATGCTAGTTACGCTATTTATAACTCAAGAACGGACAAACGATTTGGCTTAATTGGGGGAGAGGTAGCCTATAACCAGAACATAGAACATGTATCCCATTCTGGCTAGGGCCTTGATATCAAAACGTGGACCTGGGTAATCCTGGGTTGCGTTTGTACAATATGGATATAAAATGAGAGCTGTTGATGAGTGCTTTAGTAAAGGGTAGTTTTCATACTTATCGGTGACTAGGGTCGCGAGATATAGGCCAAGGGTGGACCCGGTACACCTTGAATGTCTTTATACAATATGGATAACAAATGAAAGCTCTTGATGAGTGCTTTAGTAGAGAGTAATTTCCATAGATGACTAGGGTCTCGAGGTATAGGCCAAAACGTGGGCGCGGATACCCCTAGAATGTGTGTGTGTTGAGAGCTTTAAAGTAATTTTTATCGTGATATTCGATTTTGACGCATCAACCTGGCAAAACTGATAACTATGCATGCGAAGCCGAAATAAACACGTGCATTAATAACACCCACATACCTGTTTACATACGTTCTATTCGATTTGCTGAAATTTGGTATATAAATTTGCCTATATTAGTATTTACAATCCTTTTTTCCGGGAAGAAGATCAGAGACGGACTAGGACTGGGATTAGGCATAGGACTGGGATTGAGACTAGGAGTGGGACTGGGACTCGGAATGGGTCTGGAACAAAATACGTACCACCCTCTGAGACTGGCAATAATGGATGAAGAAGAATGAGAAAAACTTGAGAGAAGAGAAAAGTGGGAAGGAGAAAGAGACTGAGAAATAGATAGAGTGAGACGAAGATAGAGATAGATGAAGCGTAAAAGACGGAGGGAGGAGTGAATAAAAGGATTAGAAAAAATTTAAGAGTGTGGCAGTGTTGGACCGAAAAAGCTTATTAAAATGTATGCAGATAGACCAAATTTAGGGCAGAACAATGTCTGCCGGGTCTGCTAGTATATAAATATTTCTACATTGTTAATTTAAAACATTTTACTGAAAGCCACAAGTTTAAAGTAGTAAATGAGCTTTTGGCTTTTAAAGTTATTTTTAAAAGTTTATAATGTCATATCACACGACGCTAATTAATGTAGCGAATAATTGCGCGCTTTCCGCAAAATTCTAAAACAAAAAAGTTAACACCTTTATTGTGGTGAGTTTAATGCTGCGTGACAATAGCGCAAATGATTTTTTAATTCAAGCTTGCTGTGTTTACTTGACTAAGTGTTTGCTAACAAAGTTAGTTAGCCAATCTAAGGACTATAATTAAGTTAAAAATTGCATCTGTTTTAAATATAGACAAATGTTTGGGAAATGGTTCAAATGCTTCAATATAAAACAGCATTAACCCTCCTAGAAATTGTGGCGTCTGACCTGACGAGAATGTTACCCACCCAATCATGAAAAGCTTTAGTGACTTTTTAAGTTTAGAGGCGGTCTTTTTAATAATTCGGAAATCTATATACTTTTCTTTTCTTTTTATTTATCGTTTTTTTTCTACCAAAGTTGATTATGTCACATTTTAGCGTTGTCGTCTGGCTAGACAAACATATTTTTAAGCCTATAAGACCTCATAGTCGTATTCATTTCAAAATGTATCAATAAAAATTCAAACTTATTTCTGTATAATCACAGTGTGCAACAGGTTTTCTTCAAAACTAAAAAAAAATAAAATATTTGTGGACAAAGTTCAAAGTGTCAAATTTCGTCTGGCCAGACGACAACGCTAAGATGTGTTCAATTATTCAACGCTAATCGGAGGCTCTCCAAATTTTTCCCGAAATTTCAAATTCAAAACAAATTCAAAATTTTTTTATTTATATTTTGCTAATTTTCTTAACTCCACTTCGCTCTGGAGAAAATTTGGAAAAAAATAATAATTTTTTTAACTTTTTCTTTTGATTCTTGTAAAAAGCGATCGTAAAAGGGGTTTTTGTTGTAACTTGTTTAATTTGCATCCGATTTTTAAAGTTGTAGGTCATAATTTTACTTGAGAAGCTCTATAATTCCGTTCAAAATCGTTTTAAGTTCTATGGTTATTCTCACATGTTTTTGTTGATGTTGTTGCAATAAAGGCACTCCCGAGTTTTTTTTTGCGAGTGTTATCGAAAATTTATAAAACAAATTTTTCAATTAGAAAAAGTGAAAACTCATTTTCCTTGCAGATGCCGTTCGCTATAAAGCATGTAGGTCCTGTTCAGCCAATTTTTAGGAAAAATTAAAAGGAGCCAAAGGCAAATTGAAGGAAAAGCTTAGCCAAAATATCCTCGGAGGTTATCGCGCCTTGCTTTTGCTTGACATATTTTATCGGCGTTGCTGGCCCTTTGCCGGTACGTAACGGTATCAAGCATCATTAAGGTACTAGCCCGACTACCATCCTTTACTTCTGT
>JARSSU010010050.1:0-40770 GCA_029619165.1 Eurosta solidaginis | reverse complement strand
TATTGTCAAAAAAATTTGGATGTATGTGTGACTTTGTGCTCATATTATTTGTCTGATTGTGCAGGCGTGCTCCTGTGATGATATGCAAAACTCCCTAGAGCATTAGTTCGTACTAGTAAACATAAATGGGTGTGTGTGTGTGTGTGTGGTAACAGTGCGGTTGCCGAACGCCAAAGTGCTTACTGCATAGAACAAACAAACACAGCAGCATTTATTTATGTAACACAAATAATTTCGTTTTTTTGGTAAATGTGCTATATTCAACACACACACACATATAACATACATACATACACATAGTGAAATTGTGGTTCGAATGTCGCTTTAGGCATCATTATCCCCACGGAATTGTGGCTTAAACTTTGAGTGATGTGCATTTTCACTTTGGTGGCAAGTAAATAAATAAATATAAAAGTCGCTAACACTTCAAACTTTCAACTTCAACTTTACGATAAAACAAATAAACTATACATATAATATAATACATACATATATTACATACAAAAACCCACTGCAATGTGTATTGGAACGAATAAATACAGACAGAAGCAAATTATAAAGCCTTTCACATGTGCACATAAAGTTTCAGATATATGCAGGGTCGCACTATAAATTTGGCTGTCCAGGGTTTCGGGGGCCCTATTTATAACTGGTTCTGCTTGGCACATAAAGTGTTATAACTTCAATAACGTAATTACGAAACGTAACGGGATAGATATGCCTGGTGCATATCCAGGCTGCGGTTAACACGATATCTTACGCAAAAGGTGCAATATTTTCACACAATTTTGTATACTAGTTTAGGTGGAGTGACGTAAAGTCATAGCCGTTGACTTTACGTCACTCTATCAACGTCACGTCACTACATCAATTGCCCTTATGGTAACTTTAAATGGTCATAAGGTCAATTGAGTTTATAATCATATGAAATGGGTACATATTAAAATTTTAAATGTTTACAAAGTCAACGATTTTGGCATTATGACACTTCTGCTTTTGTGAAATGGTCATAATCTCTACTCTTTTTCTCAAGCGGCGAAAAGATCAATTATCTTGCCTTGTACTTCCACGTATTAAAATCTATTAGCTGATGAATTTAAAATTTTTATCATTTCCGCTATATTTTTGTTCAGTCGAATAAAAAGAGCAATTAGTGCTGAGCAGTAAAAGTTGGGATTCAAGGGGTAGTGTAGCGCAACCCTTTCAAGGGGTTGCAAGCGCAATTTTCAGCTTCTCCAACCAAATTTTTAACGTCACCTACCCGTGGCGAATTTTGTTTCTTTAGCAGGTGAGGCTCTGACGATCCCCAGTTCGGTAACAGTTTTACGAATCATTTAAGTGTAAAAGCTTTCAGTTTTAAAATTTGGAATAGCAGCGAGCATTTTGCTCAGACTTGAGATTATGATTGGTTTATCTGCATGACTTTTAAGAAGTTCTCGTCTCTTACTTCCCCTTCCCCTTCCTTATCCTTTTCATTTTATTCGCTCTTCCCTCACTCTTATCGCACTCTGCGTATCTTTATCCCTCTCCGAATTTTCGCTATCTATCTCTCTCTCCTTTTCCCTTCTCCGCTACAGATATAGAATTTTTTAGTATTTTTCTCCTTTCCTAGTTTTTTCTTTTTATAGCAATCTGCTTCCATAAAAAGTATGCGAAATATAAATGTCGGCAAATTACAAGGAATCGCATCATAAATTAAAATTTTTCGCATAGATCGGTCCCTAGTCCACTACCCAGAAAAATAGTGGCCTTAGTACCTTCTAATCTAGGCGAGGAGCTATCAATGTCTGCAGTCGCATTCTAAATACTATTTTTTTTTAAATTGATCGGTCTCTGGTCAAGTTTCCGAAAAAAACTTAACGGGAGCCCTCTCTGGGTGTCTATGCAGCTATCTCGGAATAAATAAATACAAGGCGCGATAACCTCCGAAAAAATTTAAGGCCGAGCACCTTTCAATTTTCTCTACCAATTCTACAAACTCCGAACGGCATCTGGAAGGCAGTAAAGTTTTCACTGAGAAGCTTTTTATGGTAGAAATACACTTGAAGTGATTGTCAAATCATTGCCGAGTGGCGACCCCTCTTAGAAAAAACTTTTTCTAATTGAAAAAATGTGTTTCTAAATTTTTGATGTTGCTTTGCCCGGGGCTCCTTACCCAGAATCTTCTCGCTGTGGTAGGCGGACCACGCTACGACCATAACACGGCGGCCGCTACCTTGGAAATTTTGACATTTAAGAGGCATACATTTTCAGTGTCCTTAATTCGGCCCTGTACATACATGTATATTTTTAACAATTTTTCTACCGTTGTTTGCGTACTCAATTCTAAAAGTTAAAGAAATGAGTAAAGTCAGTGAACCGCTTATTCTGCGTTTTTGACTTTGATGTTTTCTTAATGCCTCTGACTGGTACGAAAAGATGATTTAAACTTAACGATATATAAGGCTATATTAGTGAATCCAAAGGAGTTCGTATTTTTAGAAACTCATATTTTGTGTAAGCCTTGGTGTATGTATATAAATTTGTATTAACATGTCTTAAATGGTACACTGAAAGAAAAAGACTGGTAAAATCAACCGAAATACGGATCAATTCAACCGAAATATCTGTCAATTTGTATCCATCGCAACAAGATGTTGAAACAACTGCGCACAAATCGTTGATTCGTAATTGACCGTTTTACAAAACACAAGTTGTTGCGACAGTACCTATGTTCCGGCATTTGCAAGGCAGATGAGTTTTCACTGAGCTATTTTCATGGCAGAAATACACTCGGAGTGCTTGCCGAGGGGCGACCCCGCTTAGGAAAATTTTATTCTAATTGAAAAACCTTGTATCTAAATTTGTTGTTGCTTTACCCGGGGTGTGAACCCAGGGTCTTCGGTGTTGTAGGCGGATCACGCTACCATCACACCACGGCAGCTGCCATATACATACGTAAATATGTGCATACATATAGTACACAGCATACATAAGTACAAAGTAGAGAGCTCAGTGAGCGTAAAATTCCCTTTGAAATTTGCTCATGTATTGACGGTTGAACCCTTTTGAAATGACCAGTGAGATCAGAAGTGTTAACAAAAAAATCAGTTAGATTGATTAGAAATCTGTCAATTTTACAGAATTTCGCTTGACAAAGAACTCGGTCGAATTAACCATAATTCGATGAATTTCACCGAATATCCGTTAAGTCAAGAAGAACAGAAACCGATTTGCCGATTTTACTAGCACCATTTCTTTCAGTGTAGTGTTATTAAGTTAATTTAAATCGTTTGAAGGTTTATGAGCAATAAATCCTCTAAAAATGATATGTGGCTATTGACATAGTTTAGCCCAGAGCCTAGAGCCGAGTTGGATTAATGTACGACAATAGCAGTATACAGACGAAAAGAGGAGTGAGGATTTTGTCAGCAAACTATGCCACCCTTTTAACCTTATTTTAAACCTCTATAACCTTGTTTGGGAAGAGGGCTTGTTCAAAGGCCGATCTAGTTGGCAGAGGGCCATCTTTCTTCTACTCAATCAAACACTATAACTGGATCTGTTCGGGTCGAGCACACACACAGTTGACGACTCCTAAACGTGTGATTAGTGATGTCTTGTTAAATAATCAGTTTGGATTTGGAACATCAATACAGATCGGAAAGCCACAACCGGAAACAAAAGTGAAATGAAGCTCTGTACAATGATTACTTTGAACATTAAGAATGTTTTGAACACTCAGAACTCAATACAGATAACGACAGTGCTACGAAGTTGGCCAATAAAACACACCATCGACGGCATTCCTAAGGTAATTATCTGTTTTAGAGACATAGAGACAACGCTATGAAATGCCATGTATATATATATGTACATTAGGGTGGGTCGATTTGTATGGACGAAAGTTAACCGATATCGCGCAATCGATTTTTCGATAGGATTTGGGCTCAGGAAAAAAAGTTCCACTACGCATAGCTAAAAAATAATTTTCGAGCCTACGAAATTTCATTTTCTTGACTTTTCTTCGACTTTGATGTTTAAGGTTTTTTTCACGACCTACAAAACTGTTATCGACAACGTTTTTAGCGAACATTTTTGGGTCGGACAGGGTATACATGAACATTTTACAATCAAATGAAATTTTTTTTAGTAGGTCATGAAAAAAAACCTTAAAAGTCAAAGTCGATGAAATTTCGCAGGCTCGAAAATTATTTTTTTGGGTATGCGTTGTGGAACTTTTTTTCCTGATCCCAAATCCTATCGAAAAATCGATGGCGCGATATCGGTTAATAAATCGACCCCAGTCTAATGTACATATTTTGGTGTGATAAATATGGAAATCCAGTAGATAAACAAGGTGGTGGCTATATAGATGACATTGTATTTTATAGTAGTGGCCAAGAAACTCTGCTACTCGAAACATTATGTATTGACATCGTACGATTATGGGACTGCATATGGCTAACAATATGAGATAAATAGAATAGTGAGCATAAAGTGAGCTGTGAATGAGTTTGTCCTAATCATCGGGTGGTCCCCAAGTTACCTTAAAACCATATCTGGTAATGTTATTAAACTATAGCGTTTTCTTTTCTGAAATAAATTGATGCGTAAGTAAATGGTAAAGCCTTAATGGAGTTACTCCTACCCCAGAAAATTTTCAACATTTATAGTACATGCAAAGAACATAAATGGCTACCCCGTGTATTAGCTGATTTTCACAAACGCGCTGTCAATGATAATAAAAATTCATTAGCAATTATTTCCTTCATTTCAATTTTCTTCGATTAAAATTTGTGAAGTTACGAAAATAATTATCATGATCAGCTGGTTTAGCAGAGTTGCACTGCCACACGCCATTTTATGTAGGGTAAAAGTGTAACGCTTTTGCGTTGCGAGCAGGCAACAATTTTCGCAAAGAACGAAATACCCCGTAAAGGCGTTACCTGCTTTTTAGAATAGAACAAAATATGTTTACAACCCTTGCGCGACGTACAAGAAACGTACCACCTTGCCAGAAAAGAAAACGCTATTAAACTTCTTAAGAGAGCGTTAGATCTTTCGCGTGGATACCAGACCCATCCTTCCTTCAGCTTGCAGCTATTCGTACTACTCTGGGGTTCTTACACCAAACTTGTTTTCGAAAGATTGGGACAAAATAGTATAGTACACGTGGAGCCTAAAAGTTTGAAAATCGTTCTCAAGATGGAGTTTGAAGGCAAAGCACATAATGATGGCAAGCCTGATGTTATTGGTGTTTTAACGGAAAAAAATTCCTCAACAGTTTTGAACACTGCAATCGAGGTGCTAGTCCTTCATCTGAAATATGGCTCGTTCAGGTTTTTACACCCGGATATTACGGTATGTCGCAAGCATTCCAAGTGCAACCAGTCACGTAGAAAATCAGGCAATACAAATTTGCAGTAGATAATGCTTCGTAGGGGCTTATTCTCGAGGATGTAATCATTATGTCAGACAGCCAAGCAGCGTTGTGTGCCTTTCAGTCTTACACAACTATGCTCGTCTAAGCTAGTGGATAAATGCATTGGAGTCCCAAATAACCTGGGTGGGTCGGTGGAGGTAATGAACAGGCAGGCTACCTAGCCAAGCAGAGTGCTATAGAAACGTTCTGTGATCCATCCTTCTGTAGACTCACTAGGGAAACCATAAGTAACTGGGAAACAAAGAAGATCAGACAAGACTGGATTTAATGGCCAAATGAAATGCAGGCCAGAAACGAGAGTATCAGCCGAGAGGATCTATGAACCCTCACTGGGTACTATGCGGGGACACTGTACTCAAAGATATTACCTAAGTAAGTTAAATTTATCGGATACACGAATCTGTCGATTTTGTGAGCTGGAGGATGCAACGCCGTTTCACATTATCTGCGAATACGTCGCTCTGACAAGGCGGAGAGGAACGCTTATCCAACAAAAATCTACACAGGGATTTTAAATCAAAATACGCAATAGATTTCAGCCTGTCTGATAAGTTTAGTTTTCAATGACAGGTTCACCGTCACTTGTTCCTTTCAATGTTAATGCACAACAAATTAGCCAAATGCATCTACTTAGAAGTTGAAAACAATTGACTTAAAAACTTTTTCACAAAAGAAACTTTCGATACGAAGAGAGCTTAAGAATTGTGAATGAAAAAATACACGAATAATTCTCAAAGGAGCAAAGTACCAAGCCAAGTTAAAGAAATGTTCCTGTACACCTGTGGCTGTTATTGCCGTAGGTGCGCACATGCACACGAAAGTAAACAAGCATATGCATGTGTCTACAAAAGTTTTCTTCACATTTTGTTTATTTATTAAGTTATTTTGTTTTTATTTTTTTATTTTTAATTTTCCTACGGCCAGTTGCCTGTGACCCGGATGATTAAACAGCACGGTTGAATGCGCAACAGACACAAAAAAGCGACTCAAACCAGTCCACAAATTGGAAAAATCAATTTGAGAAATAGACGTACATACATAAATATGCATATATGTATGTATGTACATATGTATATCTGTACGTTCTTGGGGAGTCTGAAAATTAAATGAATGTTAAACATGAATTGCCTACACACATGTCGAGGTTAATATGTCCTTGCCTACATATACATATATATGCTGTGATCACATATGTACGTAGGTACCAATTTACCTGAGTGTAAATAGAGGACCACGCTTCTTCAACCAGAAATTAAATTAGGTTCTTAAATTCTTTTGGGAAAATCTGTTTAGAATATACCTGGCAAATCCCTTCACAGCACTAGCTCCCAGGAGCACGACTCGAACCTGCACTTCTGCGATGATTGCTCTGGCTGTTGACAAGGAGATTCGACAGATTTTGATCATGGTATTGACTAATTAAAATTAGGTAGGTATTTTATGCATTTTTATTATAAGTCAAAATAATAAAATGTTTCAATTGAGGCCTTGTCGGATTCAAAGTGTTGATGAGCGCAATATAAAGCTTTTTAGCTTTACAACTTCCGCAGCTCAATTGTCAACCTCATCTACCCGAGGGGAGTCCTGTTACAAATATGAATATATCATAAGCAGGCGAGGCTCAGACCAGTGGGGAGCGAGATGGCCTAGAAGGTTCAATGTGCTCATGTTAAATCGTTGCCAAGATGCTCCGACTGATACCTTAAGAGAAAAAGAAAAGTATAAATCAAAATATAAATCAAAACCAAAATCAAAATTAGAACCAAAATCAAATAAAATTCAAAACCGAAACCATACCATTCAGTCCACATAAATCGTCTGGAGAAAGTCCTAAAGTCCTTTGTTCGTTTTCCTTTACGCTCTCTTAACTTTACTGAACCGATTCCGTCGTACGTTGCTCATTGTCGATTAATTAGTTTGGTATCGTTATCCGATAGCAAACGCTGTTATCGGTTACAATTATTATTGATCTTGTTTCTGGCAGGATAGATTGTCCTTCCTTACTTCAGTTAGTTAACTTTAATGTGCCCTGCAGAAATTCACGGAATTTAGTTGTTTTTCGTGTTGGACTTAACACAACAGTCTATGGCGCTAACGCTCCCTTGAATAGAATTATATCTGATTACAACTATTTCTCAAATTTTCTGGATTTAGATTTTACGTATACCAAATCGGTTATACAGTTTAAACTAAAAACCTATTTTTTAAGTAATACTTAATTTACATTAGTTGTACTATATTCTTAAGTGTCTGCTGTATAATAGACATACAAGTAAATAAATAAATAAAATCAAAATCAAGATCAAAATTAAAATCAATATCAAAATCAAATCCAAAATCGATATAAAAATCAAAACCGAAATTAAGAAATAATTCAAAATCAAAACAAATTCAAAATTAAATTTAAAATCAAACTCAAAATTTAAATCAAAATAAACTCAAAATCAAAATACAGATCATAATCAAAGTCAAAATCAAAATTAATATAAAAAATCAAATTCAAAATGAAAATGAAATTTGAAATCAAAACCAAAATAAACTCAAAATGAAAATACAGATTAAAATCAAAAACAAATTCAAAATCAAAATCGAAATCAAACTCAAACTTAAAATCAATATATACAAAACGAAAATAAAAATCAAAACCAAAATCATAATCATAATCGAAATAAAAATTGGAATCAAATTCAAAACCACAATCATACTCAAAACCCAAATCATAATCAAACTCAAAATCAAATTCAAAATCAAAATCAAGATCAACATCAAAACCAAAATCGAAATTAAGAAAAAATTAAAAATCAAAATCGAAATTAAAAATAAAATCAAATTCAAAACCATTCAAGGTTCGAATCGAGCTCAAGGCCAGAACAATAATTTTTTTCTAATGATAATTATTGTTATTTTTTTAATTTTTCTAACCACCGCTGTATAGCTAAATGGTTAGCGCAGCATGCCTAAAGCGTACTGATGATGAAGGCTTAGCACCCTTCGAAATGGATCTATCTGCGCAGCTATGGCAGGTTGTCTGAAAAATTTTCTACTTACTATTCCAAAAACAAAATACAATTTTTCAAATTTAGAAAAATTAAAAAAATAACAATAATTATCATTCGAAAAAAATTATTGTTCTGGCCTTGAGCTCGATTCGAACCTTGAATGATTTATCAATAGGCCGATAAAAACAAAACCAATTGTTAATAAACCATGAGCACTTGGGAATATCAAACAAAGTAATTGACAATAAACAAAAATCCAGCATTATCAGTGATTTGCACCAGATGGCGCAACACTGAATAAATATAGTTGGTAAAAAGGAATAGAAGTAGCAAATTTGCCAGTCAAACAAACCACAGCTGTATAGCTAAATGGTTAGCGCAGCATGCCTAAAGCGTACTGATGATGAAGGCTTAGCACCCTTCGAAATGGATCTATCTGCGCAGCTATGGCAGGTTGTCTGAAAAATTTTCTACTTACTATTCCAAAAACAAAATACAATTTTTCAAATTTAGAAAAATTAAAAAAATAACAATAATTATCATTCGAAAAAAATTATTGTTCTGGCCTTGAGCTCGATTCGAACCTTGAATGATTTATCAATAGGCCGATAAAAACAAAAACAATTGTTAATAAACCATGAGCACTTGGGAATATCAAACAAAGTAATTGACAATAAACAAAAATCCAGCCTTATCAGTGATTTGCACCAGATGGCGCAACACTGAATAAATATAGTTGGTAAAAAGGAATAGAAGTAGCAAATTTGCCAGTCAAACAAACCACAGCTATATAGCTAAATGGTTAGCGCAGCATGCCTAAAGCGTACTGATGATGAAGGCTTAGCACCCTTCGAAATGGATATATCTGCGCAGCTATGGCAGGTTATTTGAAAATTTTTCTACTTACTATTCCAAAAACAAAATACAATTTTTCAAATTTAGAAAAATTAAAAAAATAACAATAATTATCATTAGAAAAAAATTATTGTTCTGGCCTTGAGCTCGATTCGAACCTTGAATGATTTATCAATAGGCCGATAAAAACAAAAACAATTGTCAAATTCAAAATGAAAATGAAATTTGATATCAAAATCAAACTCAAAATGAAAATTTAAATCAAAATAAACTCAAAACACAGATTAATATCAAAATCAAATTCAAGTTCAAAATCGAAATCAAACTCAAAATTAAAGTCAAATTAAAAATGAAAATAAAATTCAAAACCAAAATCATAATCATCATCGAAATAAAAATCAGAATTACAATCAAAAACAAAATCAAAACCCAAATCATTGTTATAATCATAATCAAAATCAAAATCTAAATAAAAGTCAAAATCTATATAGGAAGTTAAAATCAAAATTAGAAAGCAAACTCAAAATCAAAATCAAAACCAAAATCAAAATAATAATCATAATCAAAATCTACATCAAAATAAAACTCAAAATAAAAGAAAAAATAAAAGTAAAAATACAAATTAAAGCCAAATCAAAATCATTATCATAATCAAAAACCAAAATCAAACCATTATCATAATCAAAGTCATTATCATAATCATGATAATAATCATAATCAAACTCAAAAATAAAAAAAACTTAAAAAAAAACAAACAAAACCAAAAACAAAGGCATAAGCAGAACAGAAACAAAAACAAAACAAAAATTGAAACAAAAATAAAACAGAAACAAAGAGAAGAACAAAGTGTTAAACAAAGAAAAAAATAAAACTTAAACTAAAACAAAAAACATAAGTAAAACAAAAACAGAGACTAAATTCAAGACAAAAACAAACAGTAAAAATAAAAACAGAAAAAAAAACAAAAACAATGAGATAAAAGAGACAGACCAAAATAAATACAAAGCAAAAAGCTGAAACAAAAAAAATAGAAGAAATTAGTTCCCTTTCTCTTCATAGTATTGGTTTGAGTTTGGTAAGTTCGATCTACTTCGAACTTGAGCCATTTGACAATTCACAAGGTCTCCTATATCGCCATATGTGCTATGCTTTAATCAAACTTTATGTTGGAAATCATGGAAACAACTGAAATCATAAAATTTTAGATGAATACGACATTCTTGTGAATTGCCCAATTGTATCGATATTTTTAGTATCAAAAGTTTTTTACTAGGTTTTTAGTGGTAACTAATAACCCATTCAATACTTTTCACTAAAAATCGTGTCTCAACGCTAATTAAACACTGTAAATAAAACTATGTGGTGTTTGGAATCTATAAATAAAAAAAGGGAGGATAGTGTGCTTCGTATCGCTTCCTCTCCCCGTTCCCCTTCCAAGTTGTATTCTCCTTTCCAAACACCTGGAGCAGGTTTAGTAATAAATGCCATGAAGGTTTGAGAAGAAAGCTGAAATGTGAGCAAGGCAATTTGTATTGAAAAGCTATAAAAGAAAAAACAAAGAAGTTTAAGTGAAATTAAATAAGAAGGATGAGAGTTAAGGGATGACTTAAGGGATGAATGCCTTCGGTACTTACCAATACCTTTTATTCTATTCTTATGGTTATTTTCATCTTGACTGTACATTAAACAAATGTTTTTGAAGCAGTAGACACGGGCAAGTCGGCAAATCAGAGAGAAATTGTAAACGACATGTTAATCTTGCTTTGAAGCATATCCGGAAGCGCTTCTATGGTCCATCGCATAGTGCTACATACCTACTAGTATGTACATATGTATGTAAATATATTGCTGCCGTCAGGTAATGCGCTTGAGATGTTATATGGTGATTCAGATTGAATTAGGGAATAGACAGTTGCGATAGATTAAATGAACATTTTTGGACTGTTTGATAAAAGGGAAATGGGATGCAGATGGCTACTACAACGACAAAACTGCCCACTCTAAACAATAGACAAAATGCGTAATATGTACGTTCGTGTATGTCCTTTGTCTCCAGTGTCAGATTAAATAGGCTGACAAAAAAAAACAAAAAATAAGTGAAATGAAATAAAATCCATCTGCTCAACATTGTGTGACATAATGATGTTTACGAAGTGTGGAGGTAAGAAAAAATCTAGGAAAATTACTTTAAGTACAATGAATCGTAGAATTCAATTTGCACTTTGGTTGTTTTATTTTAACGCTACCTTATTATTTTTGTTTTTTGTTCGTATTTTATTATTAAGGTTTCGACGTCATTTTGAATTGGCCAGCAATGGGAAGGGACATGCAAAACAAGTAGCGAGTGTGGAGGTGAAATAACGTGTAGTTGGGGATCAAAGTTACATAAATAGGAAGTCTTTAGATTTTAAGTACTTAGTTGCAGGGCAACGATTTCATTGTTTTGAACTTATTTGTTTGATATTTTCAAGAAGATTCAAAGCGAATGGAAGCAGAGAATTTTGTAATAGAGTATCTAGGTAGTGTGACAAAGAGAATTGTGACGGAACTAGTAGATACTGTGAGAATGACCGTTCCCAGCAGGTTTGGGGTTATAATATATCCGCGGTAGCTATGCCTAGTTGTGTAAGGCAACTTTTTCAGGTTGCCAGCGCAATATATAGCATCTCCAAAACCCAATTGTCATCCTCACCTATCCGTGGCGAATCCTGTTTCATTAACAGCCGAGGCTATGGCGACCCCGAACTCCTCATGGATTTAGGGGGTGGGAGGGCGGTATGGCGTAGGAGGTCGCATGTGTTCATAAAAAATTGTTCCCGAGATGGTCGGGCTTGGTACTGGATCTGTATCCGGCAAAGGACTATCAACTTCGATAACACTCCCTAAGGCCTTCGGGGAGTGTCCTTATCGCTACAACAACAACAACCGTATGAGGCCTTATAACCCTAGTTATGGTTTTGAGGCTCCAATATTATGATTGCCTTGTAAGAATTTACTGAAAAATTAAACCTATAAATTTAATATTGATTGAAAAATGTTTAGGTAAAGGAATTCATATATATATTGTTAAAACTCACAAGACTTATAAAACAGGTGTGTCCGCTTTAACTGACTGTTGTTGTTATAGCAGTGCTTCGGCCCATCCAATTGGTGCGACCACTCACAAATTGTCATAAATATCCTCTTATGGGAGTCGAAGGAAACTTGCATTTTCAACAGGGGTGGACCAGAGTGAGAGGGTTGTTAGCGGCGTTGGTTCCACATTGCAATTAAAAAGATGGTTCGTGTTTTGTGGGGACACATTGCAAGCAGAACATACATTATGTATGTTGATTCTGGATAGGTAAGAGTTTAACGAGTTTCTTCTTTTACGAGTTCAGTTTATTTATCCTTAAGAACGGGGTACGCCGGGAAATTCCTGGCATAGAGGACCAACGCCTTTTTTTTTGATATCACTGAGGACCTGTTTGTGTTTTTCTTCTTTAAGGCTGTGTTCTCTGGTGTCATATTTCCTCATAACGCTTGCGCAGATAACTTCTTAAGCCCTTCGCCAAAATGTAGATCCCGAGCGAACGTCATACCCAGTATTTTTTAGTACAGGACAGTCGGTAGCGTAATGCCATCGACGTGGATGTCCAATATGATCGACATTTGCCATGCCCAATGTAACCCTATTTAACTGAATTTAGGTTCGGGTTGCTGTCAGAAGAAATTTCAAAGTGATGAGCCTACACATTCACAGTTTAAGAGCTGCCAAGCGCAGACATATTAAGATATGAGTTAAATACCTGAACAAAACTACAAGTGCCACGAAGAATTCCATTAAAAATCACCAAAGCTTGTATTAACTTTAAGTGAAATAACAGAATATCTTTGTACTTAAGTAAACTCTAAATAAATCAGAACGTTTGTTGCTATATTTTCTATCTCATAAACGTATTTAGTACAGTTGCGCAAATGCAACCCACAGGAGATTAAATTGAAATGCTTTGGAAAAAAATCTTAGCCATGCTTCATTGAACAATCGCGTAATCGGACAGTCATACGCCTGATTTGGATTCAATGCCATTATACATAAGTAAGGACCACCTACTACGTTCATTTGGTATGACAGCACATCAAATGAAATTCAAAGTTGAATGGACGGTGGGAAGGATGTTCGAATGGCTGAGTGAATTGCGGGAAAAATTTGTGAAAGAATTACGGAATTCCGAATGAAAAAAACAGTGTTTGTCCTTACATAACTGAGCTGTGGTTTGAATAAAAAAGGCAAATAAAAATATTGTGGTGTTAGTGGTAGTACATCAATAGCTCACCAATTGCCCTATGTAGGGGTTAACTCCTTGAAGCTGTCATTTTGTTGGCAGGGGAACTTTAAGCGGCTTGTCATTTTCTCAGTTAAGTGTGTAAATGATGTGCACAAGTAGCACAGACCAAAATTGAAAAGTTGCTTGTGTCCCATAATGCTACAGCATATGAGCCACGTACGAATACATAGCAGAACTTAGCAACATACATAAGTTAAGTGTGTACCATGGCGGAACCATACAAGGTGGCAGCACTGTGACACATGTACTTCCAAACATAAATACATATTCCATCGTACTTTGTTTTTGTAAATCGATGGACTTATGTCAAAACTCGTACTGCGTCGGAAGTTGAAGTGTCAAATCATATTAAAAAAGTAGCAATCAGCTGATTTTCGGCCACCACCTGTTCCTGGTTCCGCAATTGTGGAATTTACACAATTATTCCAGGTAAAAACTAACTTAGGTGGTTCCGATGGCAAATTTCAGGATTTACTATCGGGCGTCTGACCGAAATTTTCTTTCAACATGTATGAACCACAGTTAGAGGATAATTTTATTTACTAAACACTTAAAAACATGGTTAGTACGTATAGATGTTTACATTAAGTCGGAAATAGTGGCCTATTTTATGAGACTGAAGCTCGTTCGCTAAGGGGCACAGATGGATTTCAAGGGGTTGCGAAGCTCTCCTCATATCAATGTATCAACCTCATCTTGCGCCAGTGACTTCACCTGCACGAAGAAAATACAATTTATTGATGGGATCTCCATATATATATGATACATACATACATATCAATATTATTGATTTAGGTCAAATAGACTTGAATTTTGAGGATTTTAAAAAAACTTACCCGGGGGGGGAGGGGGGGGGGTCCTTAAAGCAATATTGTAATAGTTTCAACGCAGTTCACGAAAATATCTCAAAACAAGTTGCTCGCCCCGGGTTTTCTTAAAAAAAAATAGTCCCCGAAAATTCGTTACAGTAAAAACATTCTGGTTACCTCGCCGATATCAGATATAGTCGCGATATAATATCGAAATCGTCCCGATAGCAATACCGAAACTTTTCCATAATAACCCTCAAATGATTCTGAAAACATAGTCAGGGAAACAATCCCCAAATAGTTGGAAGGTAGTTTTAAGTGATCCCGAAACAGTTCTGAAGTAAATTCGTAATAACCTGGAAAAAATCCCTCAGGAATCTCTCAATGTTCTTGAGGTTGCCCCGAAATGATCACGAAATATTCTCTCGAACTGATGGTCCAAAACACTATTTAAATTATCCTGAAAAAAAAACTCCGAAATATTCAAGAAATGATCCTGAAAACAATAACGCAATGGTCGGAAGATACAATGGCAAAATAGGCCCGAAATACTCAGAAAAAAAATTCCAAAATGTTTTCTGAAATATTCCCGACGTGATCCAGAGATAGACTCAGAACGGCCCCGAAACAGCCCCAAAGTTAACCCGAAAATATTTCGATTTAGTTTCAATATAATCCCAAAAGACCCTTTCAACTGTGAGAAGTGGTTTCGATCCTTCTGTAAGCCGGGTCATCTTCAAACATTCGTATAACGTAGCTTCACCAGCGTAGTCGCTCATCAAACCCCTTCTTCTGGAATCGCCGTCGGCATGACATGTAGGTCTATAAATCTTTCGAAGAACTTCTCTTTCGAAAAATTACAGAGCCGTTTCGATAGGTGTTATTAGCGTTCAAGCTCCTGTTCCAATTATCAAACAGGTATCATAATAAAACGCACTACAAAATGCTGTGGTTCTAGTCCTTTCTAATGAACGCCCAATCTATTGAAACTTCGAGGTGACTCGAGCTGCTCATCTGACACGTAATGTGTAAGAAAGCAGAATATTGGCAGTGAGAAGTGGAGGCCTCATATCTATAGAACAATCATTGAAATCCGCCAACCTGACAATTCCAGATGGTTTAAGGAGGTGTCACGATAACGGGCAGTCCTTTATGGATTATGAATCTGATGCGCTACGCTTCGAACACCTTCTTGTAGCAGATTGACTAGCCGGGAACCGATTTTTTCATCCTCAAATCTTCTGGTCTGCGGATTTAAGTCACTCCTTACGACATGCTTGTCGTAAAGCATACCTTCCTTGCTGATATATATTAAGCAACCCAGCTGGATTATCGGCATCCACGTCGGTATATTTTGCGTCATCCGCGCTAATTGGTTGCTTCGGCGCACGCAATCGATCCCAAGACTGATTGAGCCTGCTTAATTCATACAAATAGGCAAATTGGTTAATTCTTTGTAGTTCTATAAATAGAACAAAAAACAAAAACAATACCAGTTTCTTTGAAACCGCCTTACCAACAAGCATAACTTTACCACATGATTACATACAAAGTATGTACTGTGCAAAAAGAATAAAATATGCAAGGAAGGCAATTGGGATAAAGTTTACAACAACTAAGGCATGACGTGGCTAAATGCGTTTGTAGCACTTCAACCATCGTAGGAGTGCGGGTTCAAATCCGACTCCCGGGAGAAAAGGCTTTGAAGAGATTTACAAGATATAATCCAAACAGCTGTCGCCTTGTCCGTCCTGATGTCACGTTGCTTAAATTTTTTCCCAAATTATTAGGTAAATTTTGCTGCTGAACAATTGTAAAGTGGAAAAGGTTCTTTTGTGGCGAAAGAATGTATCTTGGCGGGAGAATTCAGTGTTAGTCGTAGCCTAGTCCATGTATAGAGGTTAGTAAGGTTGAGGGCGTAAGAAGCTTATTAAGCTGGCATATGTATATGTTTTCAGACATTCAAACCAATTCAAGTGCAAAAAACGTTCAAAGTCTCCTGTGTTATGCTACCTCAATTTGCTTAGAAACTTTATTCTACTTTCTCCTGAAGCTTAAAAAAGTCCAAGTGGATGCCTAGACGTTCTTCCGTGCTAGAAGCTTGTAGCTACGTCGCCAGAAAATTGAGTTACAGTACTATCCAAGTCCTTACCTTTAGTACAGTCCCTATACAGATGTTCGGTAGGTCGTAAAGAACTCCTAACACGGTTTTGCCAACCTGAAAGCCTCTTACGCTATCAGTTAAAATTAGTCAGTTCCTTAGGTGTGCAAGCATAGCCAAGCCTTACCCGAAGCGCGATAACCTAAAGCCCACCAATTTAAGTTCCTTTGCCAAGCTCGTACCCATTGTGCTACTTGATTATATGTATCAGAAAATGTCTGTGGTAATGCAAATATTCCCTGAAGCTCGTCTTTTCATTTGCAGCCCATTTGGCAGCACCACTACTTACCTAAAAAAAAATACAGCTCATCTACCTACATATCCAAATTTGTAATCGGCAGCCTTTGAAGGCAATTTGCCAAAACGGAAGCAACATTTCATTTGTTCGCGAAAGGAACAATGCACCCTCATCATGTTGTCCAACTCAATTGCTCAGCAATAAATGGCGGAGGAGCAATAATAGCAAACGCCATATGTAAAATAGACATTGGTTAACGGAAGCTGGAGCGACAAAAATTGGTGGACATGACGTTGACAAAGTAAGTGGTACGAGCCCATTTAAATGTTTCTCAGTACCCCACATACAAAACTGCAAGCAATCACATTTACCAGCTCGAGCAAGCACATACATATCCATTCAGCCCAACGCACAAACGAAAATAACTCTACATATTTCTCACTCTCATCATGCGCTTGCAGAACCAATCATGCATTCACTCTTATACTCCCTTTGGCTGATCAATGAAGCGTATGGTGGACGGGCGCGATAAGCGCCAACATTTCGATTTGGTTTTAGTCAAAACAATGCGAGTAGTCGCAACCAAATCGGTCAAACCCACTTCCAGTTTATTTTGGCTTACTTTGGTACTTGCGCGCCCATTACAACTCGATTTATTGCTTTGTTTGTGGTTGAGTTCATTGGTCGGAAGGGGGACTAGGACTATTGCCAAATACTTAAAATATGTATGTTTGTGTGAATGTGTGACTGCGGTTGCTGTGACTACAAATCGCTGTGAGATGAGTAGAGTTGGTTGGTGCGATTAGGAGTTGACACACATTTGTAACTGAAATGCTCCAAAACAATGCGCCAATCTTAACATCGATTGCTTTTGAAAGTACATTTAGATTGGAGTTGTGCAGGATATGGAGAATATCACATGAGATGTTGCAGCTGATGTAGGTAAGATTATAGGTGGGTATTGTGCTCTAAATTTTTTAGTGCTCTTGGCATTTTACTGAAATTACTTAAATGAATATTGAAGCCTTGGAATACATATAAAATGCCTCAAGTGGCATCCTAGATAATGCCGGGGCTTTCAACATAGCCTCGTAATGGGTTATCATGAACGGCCTTACTTCATAAAGGTACTTCCCGCTTTGATGAGTTGGATCGACTGCATGTTGACTTACCGACGCCACGAAATCAGCAAATAGAGGAACGCAACAAGGCAGCGTCCTAAGGCCTCAATCAACTAATAACGCGGTTCGAGGAAGGAGCCTCCAAACTCATGACGCATTTAGAAGAAGTTTCAGTTATCAAACGTGGAAAATTCTTGAGAACAACTCGCCCTCCCCGAAGGCCTTTGGGAGAGTTTTCGATGTTCATGGTCGTTTGCAGGATGCAGATTTTGTACGTTCCGGTAACAAGCACCATTGAGGTACAAGCCGACCATCTCGGGTACGATTTGGTATGACCACATGAAACCTTCTAGGCCATTGCGCCCTTCCACCCCCTAGATAGATTAGGAGCTTGGGGTAGCCAGAGCCTCGGCTGTTAAAGAAACAGGATTCGTCACGGGTAGGTGAGGTTGGCAATTGGGTTGGGGAAGCTATATATATTGTGCTGGCAACCCCTTGAAAGGGTGTCCCTTGAATCAATTTGGTGTTTTAGTCGCCTTACGACGCGGGTATATTCTAAGCCCCCTAACCCGGTGGAGTGAAAGAGGAGCTTGTCATGTTCACTAACAGGTATTGGGATCTGAATTCGACTTAGCTAGGGGATATATAGTACGCTCTATCTATGAGAAATTCTAGACAGTAGGTAACCGGAGAAACTCAATATGAAGAATTTCGTTGGCTTATCGCCCTTCCTCTCTCATTGGATATTGACAGTGATTGTGAAGGCTATCCCCTACTATGGAGGCCTGATTTGGTGGACAGCCATGCAAGAAATTATCATTAATCAATAAACCGAGATCTTTGAAAATAACCCAGGGCAGTACATTATACCCACCTGAAGAAAAAGTTAACAACAATGCACGTAGGCTCAATGCCTCGAGACAGGTTAAGCGCAGGCCAAACATTGGCTTTGCAGCCAGACCACAATTAGATCAACAATCTCACATAGCACATCATGCAGAAGTGTGCTGGAGTACAGCCAAGAGAGATAAAATTCGGCTATGTAGAAGCGACATCCCAACTGTGAGGGCATAGAGGGCAATGATAAGGCGAAGCGTTCGCAACGAAGGCCATCGAGCACGATGCATATGCATATACAGTTCATATACTGCACTCGCGGGGTAACTACTCCGATTACTAGGGGCGCTACAGGTATCAGATGCACTATGCCCAACTATGCTAAGTATATACCCTGGGCTGCCGTTGGGTGGTAAATGCATTCAAGTTTTATTGTTAGCAATTTAGTAAATGAACATTTTGAGACAAATCAGTGCATCGTAAAAGAGATTTTATGCAATTGCTGAATACCACAGTTTACATTGTATTGTATTGTATTGGTTTAAGGGTTCATTGAGATCTAAAATCATATGACAAATGATATACATGTCATAGGAATTTCTTTGTTAATTATGGTACATTAATTGAGTTATTATCACATTATGGGAATCACAACATGAGTTTGGTTCTCTTTTTTGGAGTTTTAGATCAGGACTCAATTCCGACCACCTTAGCCTTGCGGTCCTACGGAAAAGGCTGACACAGACAAATAATATACTTCAGTAAAATGAGGTAACAGCATTTTATAGGCGTTTTAAGGGCGGCAGCTCACATGCTTCTTCTGCCAGTTGAGCTCATATTAAAATTCTTCATGCGAAATAACTTGATTTATTTTTTTAACCCAAAAGGCTATGACACTGACCAGGGGTGGATCCAGCACGATTTGGGAGGGGGGAGGGCGATTTAAGTCACCTTTTTAGTAAGATAAAGTGACCTTAAAATTTTTCATACAAACACACATACATGTCTACAGTCATCTACAAAAGTCATCATCACTCAGATTTTTCCAGTTTTTACTAAGTTTTGCTTCGAACTTCATAGGACATGCAACGAAATCTAAGGCGCTAGCAATATCAAGCGCAACATGTGACTTGAACAGCCTTCCTGAAGTTATACTTAATGAAGACAAAATATTATTCCAAGACGTGGTCACCAATTTAGGCTTCAGAATTAACTCTAAATTAATACTGGTCGGTAAAATATATAATACCTTTCGAAATTTGTACAGAACTGCCTATTTACTACCATGTGAAACAAAAATGAAGCTGGTCAAATCTCTTATAATTCCTCAAATTTCGTATGGGGAACTTATATACGGTAATCTTGATTCGTCTTCACATAATAAATTGTAGCTTGCCTTAAACAATGCTGCCCGTTTCGTTTTTCTAAAAAGAAATTTGATCATATTTCTTCATATGCCGTACAAATTCTCAGAAGTGTGTAATAACTTCTTAAAACTTAGAAATGTATGCTTTTTGTATAAGATACTTCATTCCAAAAATTCCCCTTACTTATTTGAAAAACTAAATTTGTGTCAGTCCACTCGCACCCTAAATCTATTGGTGCCTAAGTTTAAATACACAAAATTCTCAAGACTGTTCTTTGTCAGTACAATCTTTCTATGGAACTCACTTCCCTCCAAAACAAAAACTATTAAAAAAGCAGGATGTTTTAAACTAGCAGCAGTTTCTTTTCTTAACTCTTAAGTTACTCTAAATCTTTAAATTTTAAGAGAATGTATGATAATATATACTATTGAAAATTTGTATGTATTTAACTTTTCTATATTTATATATGTTATGTTATATCTTTAGATGAATAAGTAAATTTCTTTTGTAGGGTTTTTTTGCGATCAGTTCGATAATTTTTATTTTTTATGATTTGTAGGCTAGTCTGATCTAATTTATGCTGGTGCAAATAAAACGATTAATTCACCTTACGCTCGACGTTTCGCTGGATATTTCAGCATCCTCAGGGGCAACACTATTTATTTTCAAATTAAATAAACAAACAAAAAATATTTTATGTTGAAAAGCACATACATATAAATTAACACAGTATTTTTAAAGTAAACAAAAATTCTACACTTACAACAATATCGGACAATATTAACATTTACTCATCAGTACCACCTTGTGTGGTAGTCTTCTTTTTGTAACATTTCTGTATAATAACTTAATCGGATTGATGTACTGCCTAAAAGACTAAGTCTTCCTTCTACAAACTCTAAATAAATAAATAAATTATTTTCGATATTTTTATAAAAATATGTATATTATGTAACACCAACATTCCAAATATACACTTACGACTATTTAGAAAATTCGGGAAAATTCTGCGAATTTTCATGCACATTTTTAGCTTTCAGTAAGAATTTATCTCTCAGAAACATTTTAAAAATTCTTACCGAAAAGCTGAAAATTTGCATGAAAATTAGCGGAATTTTCCTGAATTTTCTAACAAGTTTCAAGTTTCTATTTGGATTTTGTGTCTTATATAACAATATATATTTTTTTAAATTATCGAAAATAATGAAGGTCGAGCCAAATTTAGTGACTCTATATATATTTTAATAATAAGCCATTATAAACTATTGTTTGTTATGTAAGTTAACACCAATATTATGGCTTGCATTGGCTGACAATTGTAATAAAAATGTCAACTCTTTCTATAATTTTCATAAGTTTCAGATCAGAGCGGGGGAGGGCAATCGCCCCTTCGCGCCCTTCTCCTCCACCTGGATCCGCCACTGATACTGACTCTTATATGCCTACACAGATGTCAACTTCTCTTCGTCAGATATTATATGTATATGCATTTGTTCTAGACCAAAAGCGGATACACAACGAATTTTTGCCCATCCTTTGACTTTGATAGATGAGTTCACCATAAGGTTTTGGAAAAGTCTTTCTACACAGAGTTTGTTCGCTGTAAATTTTTACCTGACTTAGGCCTCTACAGCTGTGAATAAAGAGCTTTCACATAACTTATATGGAGTCCGTATTCTTCATTTATGGTACTCGTAAAGCTGCAAATGTGATATTGAGCAGATCGCTAAAAGTATGTCTCTATAATAGGCAATAATATCCCTGCAAACAGCGGCGAGTACTCACGGTGGCATGCATGATTTAGTACTCGCTATCTCGCCCACCCTGCCTGGTCTCCTTGTTTTTTTTTTTTTTTGTTTTCGAATGCCAATTTTTGACTCAACCCTCCGTGTGATAAACTTGCACTTGTGGTGCAATCCAACGAGACATTATTTCTATAATTTTGCCCACTTTAATTCGCTTCAAGCCTTTAGGCGGGTAAGGTTATTTTTTTTTGATAAAACAGTTATATTTATTAAAAAACTACAGCTGTATGTAATGTCAAAATGACATCCATTGTACAGCCCTGCAAAAACGCTCCACGTCATTTTACTAGTCATTTTACGGTCATTGTGACTTTCTGCAGCGGTTATATTCATAGTCATTTTTGCATGGGCGGATTAGGTTTTGTGACCAAATTTTCCGTTTCGTTCCTATTAATGTGATAGTGCATTCCGCTCCCACCTATAGGATGTGAGCATAGTACTGTGCTGCTCACACACGTCACAATGCTCGTCAAATGGCGGTCATTTTTCCGTCATTTCACTCTACATTTTCGAGTCATTTGACAATCAATTTTACTGCGGTTTTACCATTTATATAACCGCCATATAACGTGAATTTTACCTGCAGATTTACTCTACCTGGAGCAGCCATATGAATAAAATATGAACCAAAAAAATTGAATTTTCAATATTTATTATTTTCAATATTATTATATATGTACATGAAATTGGAACTTATATTAATCCAGTTCATATAAAACAGAAGAACTTTAATAATAAATAAACTCGCTTAATTGGTTTTTGTTTTCCAATTGAAATCTCTTCTAAGCGAGCAGAAAAATAATTTTAAGCTTTAGAAAAAACTGCAATTATTTTGAATCAATTTAAATCTACAACTTAAAGCTAGTAGAAATTCAGATTAGATTTACTCTTTTTTTTTAGATCAAGAATATTCAAAGGTGTCGTGGAATCCGATTGCTGTCGTAATTGATGAACTTAAAAATGTACGACTAGTAATTGAGTCAGACTTATTATTGTTCTAAATCTAATCATTCAAGCGATAATTCTGCAACCCATAGCAGGAGTAATTGATTGGTTTCAAATCTAATTCCGACAGCAATCGTATCACATCCCTTATTATATATGTACGTGATATTGCAACTTAAATTAATACTGTTGATGTAAAGAAAAGTAAATACTTTAATAATAAATCAACTCTCTTAATTGATTTTTGTTTTCCAATTGAAATCATTTCCTGTGCATGCACATCGCTAACCTGTGTTGGCGAAAGATATGATTATACTGTCTTCGATAGATAGTCGGACGAGCCGCTACTCGGCGAAGTAGAGATGACCGTTGTGTCGGTGGCAGCTGTTACAACAGCAGTTTCTAACTTTACACCATCCGTACGGTGTGATGAAAGCTTCACTGCCTTTTCCAATTGCTTGGCGCCAGCAATTTTTGCTGCTTGTAACGCTTTAGCTGTAATGCAAATATATAGATGGGTTAAAGTGGTTTTCGTATGTTATTCAACAACTCACCCTATACCATCATCACAGCCTCCTCATCGATTTTGAATATGTGTACTGTTTCAGTATTCAGACCCAGTTCGTTTGGTGCAATATTTTCGATTTGATGAATATGTATACTATCCGTTAGGCAGACAATTAGGTGCAATCGATTCATTCATATACTGTGGGTATTTGAGCCGTAGACGCAATGGCAGATATTTTGATTCTTTTTGAAGTGTAACATTTGTAAACAGTTGGGTTTCTCTGCTCTCACCATCACCACTAGAGAGCTATTGAAGAAACGCTCGACCAAGATAATATGTGAGATTTACACGCATAGATTTCTTCCACCTTTTCACAGTTATTGATGGCGAAAATGCGAAAGCCATATTTACCATCCCATACCGAAATAGAACTGTAGAGGACGAAGCATTTTATAAAATTTAATAAAATCAAAAAATGATAGTTGTACTAAAATGGGGTAACGTATTGTATGTAAAAGTATAGCGAAGTCTCAGCGGCTTTGTCCTGGTGAAAATTGAGTTTGAATAGGCTTTATTCTTCATTCTTAGAAACATGTACGAAGGTACCTGGTAAGATATTAAAAATCCTCAACGCTTTTTTTGCTATAACTTAAAAAACTCATATTCAAACTTCTGCTTAACTTCTACATATCAATAGCTACCTTTACCACCAGGAGTCACTATTGCTTCTACGCCTATGCTATTGTTTCCTACATCGATGAGCTTTGTAATAAAATAAACAGCTATCTCCCCAATCTCTCCAGTTTTGTCGCCTCGCGAAACCTGATATTGTCACCAACCAAATCATCGGTGACCTTATTTAAAACATGACCGCGCCAAATGTCGACCATATGGCATTACCCTACCGACTGTCTTACACCCTAAAATTTTGGGTGTGACTTCCGATCAGGATCTACATCTTGGAGAGCATGCACTAGCAATTGTAACGAAAATCGTCGTTGGTGTGCCTAAGTTAGGAGGGGCGACCCTACGGGGAAACCTTGCACAAAATATCTAGGAATGATCCTAGACAATAAGCTGTCATGGAAGCTCAACGTGGAGGAGAGGGTCAGGAAGGCTTAAACGGCACTTTATGCATGTAAAAGAATGCAAAAGAACCGGCATATACGATCAGAAGGAACTCGATGACGATGCCTCAAAATAACAACCAAAAGCAATAATTATCATTTCACTGACACAAATTTGATAGTTTTTTCTTCCGGAGTTGGACACAATCTTTTCATAATTTTACTTAACAATTTAAGATTAGACATTTTTTTCAATTTGTATTTTGACTTACCAGCAACAGCAGAATCATGTTTAATTGTACGCCGCACAATCATTATAGCATCATGTAACGAAGTTCAGTTTCTTTCAAAAATTGTTCGGCACCGTCACGTAAAATAAATGTATATGTTCTAGCATTAACGCAACCTTTAAATAATTATAAACTATAAAAATGAAGTTAATGTCAAACCCACTATCAAACCTTGGAAAATGTTGAAATGTTCACCACCAACTTGACGTTCTTCAAAGTAATCACATTGACCCAAAACACTTGAATTAATATCATTAGCTGTAGTCATAACAGCTCCACCACAAGCTTTCATTGTACGTTTCAAATCTTCTTCTGGTACACTAACAGAACATTTCACGATCTGCAAAATACTGTGTACCAACATCACCAATTGGTAGTTTAGAAAACACAACATTGGCGCCTTACTTACCTATTTTATTGTACAGGAGACGCCATTCAGCATTAACAATTTTCTGATACTCTTGGACATTGGAGGACATTGCTGTGGCAGAGCATTTTTCCAATAAAGCACTTTGTTGTTCCTTTGATTGGCGCTTCCACATGTACAGCCATGTCATATTTTGGTCATGCATAATTATAATGCTTTACGTATAGCTTTAATGATGATACGTGCATGCACACTTTCCTCAACATATGGTTTAACTTGTTTTAAGATTTCACCTGCTTAAAGTACTACTGAAGTGGTGCCATCGCCGACCTGATAAGAGAAACATTTTGATTCTACACATTCTAATATAGCAAAAAACTTACCTCAGCATTTTGAAATTTGGCAATGTCTACTAGAGTTTTACGGCTGGATTCACATTATCCAATAGTTTCATAATGGTTGCCCCATCATTTGAAATTGTGGCCTTACCACTGGAATCAACAATATGCTTGTCCATACTACGTGAACCCAATTGAATGCGAGGCATTGATGTGGATATGAGTTGAGGTTTACCATGAGAGCTATCGGTACCCAAGCATTTTTTACACAAATACTCATGTACCCAATACAAGTTCAGGACGTTCATATTTATCGACACGCTGTCCGGTATGGCCCAAATGTTGGAAATATGCAGTTGGCACTGTTGAGAAAAAATATGGATCAATGAACACAAGTAAAAGTGAAAGATTTTTTTTACCATCTCTTGTTACTTTACACATTAGACATTGGAAACGACGACCAGCATCTACAAGTTGCTATTGAGCCTTGCAACGATTAGATCTAATTGCACCCAATTCACCAAAATTTACAATGGGTGGCTCATATTCACCCTCAACCGTTCGTGCCATTGGTGAGGCGGTAAGTGTAATGGACAAAGCTGTTGTTTTTAATAAATCAGCTGTTGCATGTATGCAATACAAAGACGACCTGCAAAGAAGAAAGATCAATGTAATGCCAAACAAAACATTAATTTCGATTATCGATACCTAACGTAACGTGGCGAGGAGTTACCCTGATCTTCTACCACATATTTTGTGGTCACCAATGGTGGTAATAAACCCTGAGCATTAGTAATAAAAGCACCACCAGCGCTATTTTGATTTTCAATGATAACGCTTATCGGATTTGGCATCTGATCGGGATCTAAACGGCGTTGGGCTTGATCATACTGTTGCGGCTGTTGATATTTACCAGTAACAGGTGCAGGTGGTTGCTAAAGAAAATAACACAAAAATAATCATCAGCAAATTTGTAAATTATTAGTTGTATTAGCATACATTATAACCAGGACGTCCGGACGTGTCCGGGTATTGGGGGTTGACACGGCTTGGGTGGTTGACTGAGCATTGGCGTCTGTCCAGGTTGTGTTGGTGGCATCATAAAAGCCATCAATAACAAGTGCCAAGAATATATCCGCGGCATACCTGCCGACCAAAATGATTCAAGGGGTTGTGATTGCCAACCTCACCTACCCGTGGCGAATCCTGTACCTAACAATTTGGTGTGAACAATTGGTGCCAGTTTACCCTCTGAAATAATCGGCGCAATTGTACGCCATTGTGTTGGCATTAATTAGGCAAAATGCATCATCCTGAAAGTTATCAATTTAGTTAATAAATGGCCAAGAGTAACCAGTCGCGTCAAATGCTTACCTCAGTGTTTCTACACACACCACCTTTTATCATTATTCGCGGCATGGTGCTATATAATTGTGAATTCTTTCGATGAGCACAAAAATCAAATCAAAAATTTTTGTCGAAATAAACAGCAAAAATCATTGTATATTAAAGACTTTGGGAAAATTTTAGGTAATAGTCTAGTTGAGGGGTCGACTGCTAATACGCGTCAAAAAACATCGAGAGAGGTGTCAAACGACGCGTCTTGACATCAGTATTAATAATCCGAAGGCGGAAAATAAAAATTTTAACGCGTTCAAAAGATATTAACGAAAAACCGAAAAAAGACCCGCGGGTACCTCCGAAACCGGGGGTCGGATCCATAGTATTTTTGCGCAGAACACCTTTCTACGTTGGCGGCCTTCGGCCGCGCTTATAAAAATAACCCTGGGCTACGCCATGCCAAGTCCGGGTGTGTGGTGTAACCGTGGCTACCGCCACGGTGATGCACAATTTTTTTTGGGGGTACTAACACAACAACAACCACATGGAAATCGCCAACTTCAACTGCAAATATCTCCGGACATGGATAAAATTTTTCTTTTCCGCCATCGGATTATTGTTCTCGAGATTAATACGCGTCTTTTGACACCTCTCTCAATATTTTTGGTAGCGTATTAGCAGTCGACCCCTCAACTAGACTATTACCCCCTCGTATTAGCAGTGTAATGCTGTCGTATAGAATTAATAATTATGCTAATATACAGACAAATTTATTGATTAAATAATCATGAAAGTTGTTATATTTTAAATTGTTTCCAATATTTCGGAGCCCTCTTTCAACCAACACACAAACCATTTTAAGTTTATTCTTTCACATTTTCGTCAGTACAGCCAACCTTTCTTTTCCTATCAAACCACAGCCAATATCGCCAATAACTTCCTTTCTCCTTTCTTTTTCTCTTTCAACGTGTTAAGTGACAAGTTAAGGTTAGTCAATAATTTTATGTTTTTACACATTTAAAACATTCTAAATCAAAGTAAATTGATTACAAAAAGTGTTCTAAACATTGTTTTTACAGATGACTGCCACCGCAGCCGCAAAAAAGCCTCAGGCAAAGGCTAAATCCACCAAGAAATTGCCGGCTGTGCCCGAATCAAAGTTGAAGTTCAGCAAAAAACAAGTTAGCAAACGTGCTATGTTAATCAAGCGAAAACTGAAGCGTGCTGCTATAATAGCGCTACGTAAACGTGAAAATTTGGTACGTGCAGAAAAATACCAAGCCGAATATCTACGTGCTGAACGCCGTGAGATCAAGTTACGTCGTTTGGCAAAGAAAAGTGGTAAATTCTATGTGCCTGGTGATGCGAAATTGGCTTTTGTCATCCGTATACGTGGGTGAGTTTTGTGAACATTGTGACTATTGGAATTCTAAGCATATAAACTAAATAAATTTTGTTGTTCACATCATTAGTATCAACAAAGTTGCACCCAAAGTACGAAAAGTATTGCAATTGTTCCGTTTGCGTCAAATCAACAATGGTGTTTTCATCAAACTAAATAAAGCTACCATAAATATGTTGCGCATTGCTGAGCCCTACATTACATGGGGTTATCCCAATTTGAAATCTGTACGTGAATTGATCTACAAACGTGGATTTGTAAAACACAACCGTCAACGCGTGCCAATCACCGACAATTTTGTAATTGAACGTAAGCTGCGTGCGGCGCATGACATACAATGCGTCGAAGATTTGGTGCATGAAATTTTCACTGTTGGGCCTAAATTTAAGAAAGCTTCCAACTTTTTATGGCCATTCAAGCTAAATACCCCAACTGGTGGCTGGCGCAAAAAGGCCAATCACTACGTGGAAGGTGGTGATTTTGGTAATCGTGAAGATAAAATAAACAGACTGCTTCGCAAAATGGTTTAAATGAATACATGTTAATTTTAGAATGCTGACCTATTCCGCTGAATGTCGGATACGGATATACAAGGAGGTGGAGTATTTTTATTCCAAAAGAAAATATAATATATAAAAATTTAAAAATGTATTTTGTTATGTAAAAAAAAATCTATTATGAGAATTTAGCTGGAAATAGGATCTAATTATGAGTGCACTCGAAATTTAATGTAAGAAAACCAAAAAAGTATAAATATTCTTTCTGCAACAGATGTTGAACTTGTAAAGAAAGAAATTTGGCAAGGCTATACGCGAAGTGCACTTCTCTTCCACGATATTCTCAAACCGAACAGGATGGTAGCACGACCGACCTTCCACAAGGCGGTTATCAGTTACCTCTTATCGGAAGTAATGCTGGAGCGAACACTTGCATACATCACATAAGATCAGAAAGCTTAAAACATACACTTTAGCACAGTAAGGCTTTCGGAGCGGTGACAAGAAAACTCATATCAATTCTGTTCAGCATAATTTTCCTTCAAAACCTATTCGGCGTAGCATTTCTTGTAGAGGCTTATTTTTATATTAGATTATTTATTTATTACGGCCAGAAGCCTAATTCGTAAATTAGAATATATTACAGTTTTTTATCTCTTTTGTTAGTCTTAAAATTCATTTTAAGCCTAAATACATAATAATAATATCTTATAGCTAAGGTTTTACAATATTCATATAATATTGTTTTTAATACTCTTTTTGGTTGCAACTTTTTATATCCATAAGCAGATCATTGTAACTTTTCAGACCCTTGTAGAAAATATTCTGTTGATCAATTTCAGTTCTAAAAAACGGCAATTTGAAATTATGTTTGTTCCTCGTATTTATGTTGTGAGTTTGCTCAACTAATGCTATATTTGTATTTAAATACTCAAGTACATTTCCATGTTTGATATTAAATATGAATCATGGAGTGGAAAAAAATCTTTTGCTTCACACTTAACCAGTCTAAAGTCTTCAACATGTCAGCCGTTCGTGTATCTCTAGGTTTCTGAAGAATAAATCTCATGCATCTATTTTGAAGCTTTTGGAGCTTGTCTACTTCTTTATCCGATATTATGAATAGAATGGACGTGCAGTACACGAAGTGCGGTTCTATAACGGATTTATATAAAATTATTTTGTACTTTTTTTGAGACATTTGTGTAAAAGTTACAACTATGGTAAAAGGAAGTGACTGATGTGGCAGTGTTTCGCCCAAAAAATAAATGCGACTACTTACAAATTGGCATCAATAACCTCTAACGAAAGTCCAGGTAACTTGCAGTTTCAAAAGGGTAGAACCAGAGGGAAAGGGTGTTAGAGGAGTAGGTTCCACTTTGCAATTGAAAGGATAGTAGGTGTCATGTGAGGACACGTTACAAGCAGGACATACATTCTATATTTCGGGGTTGAATCTGGATATAGTTTAACCTGTTACTGTATCCAGATCGAAGTTGAGCTAGAGTGATGCGCGTCTCCCTGGTGAAATTGCTTTCCGCTGCTGCGAGTTAAGGAAGTGACTGATCAAACAGGGTTATACGGAAGTAACAGTCTTGTTTCGGTTAATCACGAGACATACATGGCCAGTTTTATTGAAGTATGTGATAGAAAAAACTAGATTTTTATATGCTTTAGATCCTGTAGGACACTTTCTTTCGATCTAGTAGTAAAAATTCTATCTATCTTCACTTTGTGTTATTTAAAAAGCACCACAATAAAAACGCTTAAATTTTCCATGACTAGTTCTACGTCATTTAGGTAGTGCCAAACACCTCGAAATTTGAGTAGGAAGCTGCAAACTTGTATACCCTATTTTGTCATTGAAGTCCCAATAATCGCATATTAGTGTCTCGATATATTCGATTAAATTCAACTAATTTTGTTAAGAAATAATAATAAATTAAAAAGACAGACTAAAAATTTGTTTATAAACCGATTTGTCTATTTTTGCAGAAGTCGTTATTATTACCTCCTGCAGATTATCTTCATCACAGAATTTGTTGGAAACGTTTTGACTATTGCCGAAGTTACAGCTCTCCTCCCATTTCCCCCAACTCGAATATGTAGCTTCATTAACAAAAATGTGATTCAAGTACGCTATGTCGCCTCTTTTTCGTACCTTGAGAGTCTGTATAGTACCTGACTAACTGATAAAGCATACACTATATATAAATAATCAAATAAGATGAACTATCATAACACCACATAAGATGAATCTCCAGATAAGAGAAATCATGAACGTAATGGAAGATAAGTCATTGAATTTTCCTATCAACGTAGCAAAGCAAAAAATTACGCAGATTGCCTTTGTGAACATCCACTCAAAAGTATTGGGGCAAATCATTACAATATTAAAAATATTAAGAAGATAGATATCTAATCCGGAGAGCTTAGGTTAATTAACAGCTGAGGTGATTGGTTCGTCACACTGGATCCTCGAATGCAATGCATGTTAAAATACAAGTTTTGACGTTTTACTATCATATCAACCGATGTTGAAATGCAAAATTCTTTGTGTTTTGTGTTATCATTTTTTTATTAGAGACCCATGTAATGTAATATGAAATATAGTATAATCCGCATTCCTCGTACATGCTTTTTAAATTACAATTTTTGTAATTTCATTGCGTAATACAATATATATTACTAGCATTTTACTAGCTTGAACGCTTCATACGGTACTATCTTATACATAGTTACTACATCACATACACTTAATTTTTTGTTGTCCATATAATGTATATAGTAATTAAATATTCAAGTTTTCTTAACTAATTTCGACAAAACGTGAATTAGCTTGAGATACAATTATGGTTTTCGTATTTTTCAAATTTTTTTACTTTGGAATCATATTTAAATATCGCCGCGTTGTCTGTTTTTAAGTAAACTTTACTTTTATGTTTTTCCAATAATGGAATACATTCATACATACCGTTGTTTTTCTAGTATGTGCTAATTACATGTAATGGTAATTATTTATCGTTTCTCAAATGCATCTTAATCATCATTTATTTTGCCAGCGGGCATACAAACAAGTAAAATTTGTTTGTTGCGTCCTGTTTATTTTGTTGTGTTTTTTGGTTGATGTTGTGCATGCATTTTGTTTTGTTTAATCTTTATGTTGTCCATGAGATATGCGAATACGTATTTTGATAATGCCGTTGATCACCAAGACTTACTACTTCCCCAAATTGAAGGCTTAAAATTTTTCAATTGATGATCGATTCGTTGGCAGTAGTTAACATGCGTATTTTGAATCATTTAAACCTGTACGAAAAGCAGTAATTAGATGAGGTTTATTCATAGATATTATTTGGTTTGTGTACGGAAACACCGAAAATATACCGTAAAATGGTGCGAGAATGTCTCAAAAGTTGTTGCAGAAAATATGTCGTAAGCATAAAGTAAAATCGAAAGACACTGCGATGTGGTTCAGAAAATAGTTCCAAAAGTATAGACGATTGTTTCGACCGCATTGGTTGAACGAATCTGCCTTTGGTACTTTACTACTTTACTACAACTACTGCGAAACACAAGACTGCAACAGTGTTGTTTGTTGTAGCAATGCGTCGCTAACAGCCGCGACCGATCACAAATTGTCATCAATCATCCTCTAACGGGAGTCCATAAGGAAGTGGTTAGAGGCGTTGGTTCCACATTACAATTAAAGAGATGTTGTGTCATGTGGGGACACATTGCAAGCGGGGCATACATTTTGTATGTCGGGGTGATTCTGGATAGGTAAGAGTTTAACCTGTTATATCCAGAACGAAGTTGAGCAGAGTGACAACGCGTTTTCCCTGGGGAGTAATGCGTTCCTCTTTTCCTCGCAGTTTGGATACTTTTCTTAAGTACTGAATTTCCACGGGCATTCCTCCCGGCAAAAGGTCCGCAACGCCTGTTTATATGGAGTTCACCAAGGACCTGCTTGTGTTTTTTCGCTTCATAACGGCTGGGTTCTCAGGTACCGTATTTTTCCCTCAAAATGCTTACGTAGATGACTCCTTAAGCGCCCAAAAACTAGGCGTGCTGGTTCCATCATCAGATGTCTCTTGGATGCTCAGGTTTCTGGGTATAAACAACAGGACTGTTTGTCAGCATCTCATTTCTCTCCTGATGGGAGTATTCTCGCCTCAAAAATCATATTCAGGATGGTGTTCTGGGCACTAAGAAGACAGCCCGTGGCTATTCTGAGAGTCAGTATTTTGGCAGGCTGTAGTTTCTTCCAGTGGGTATTTTTTAGGCTTGGCGACCGATCAATGGGTGACGCGTAAGCACACGTAATCGGCCTTGCTAATGCTTTGGTACGTAGTCATGAGCGTTTCTTTATCTTTCCCCAGGTACTGCCAGCGAGGAGTTTTGAGGATTTTGTTACGGCTCCTGTATCGCGGAACATTGCGGCTGCGTGCTCACCAAAATGTAGACCTGATCAAACGTCACACCCCAGATTTTGGGTGTAAGACAGTCCGGTAGCGTAGTGCCATCGACGTGGATGTTCCAGAATGGTCGAAAAACAAAGAACATTTGGGACGTCCCTGTGTCAATAGGTCGCTGGAAGATTTAGTCGGTGATAATGCCAGGTTCGCGAGGCGAAAAAACTGGCAGTAGATCAGGAGGTCGCCGTTATTTTATTGCATCAGCGCATCGATCTTTGGGCCTGGGCCTGTGACCATTAATTGTGCAGTCATCGGCGTAGGAAACGATTGTTACTCCTTCCGTTAGTGAATGTAGCTTAGATATTAGAAATTAACAAAAGTGGTAATTTTTTAATTTTTTAATTTTAGGGGATAGGACACCACCCTGTGCCCCCTTGGTTTAATTCTCTTGGGTTTTTGAGTTTCGTTTCTAAATTGCACCGATGCTGCCGACCACCCAGATAATTTGCGGTCCACCTTTTTAAGACTGGGGGAGGTATACCCTCCCAGTCTTGTAGTAAAAGCCATGGTTGACCATATCAAAAGCTTTTGATAGGTCCTAGCGCTACGAGTACTGTTCTGTGGTGGGGGTAATTGATTTAAACCGCAATTTATCTGGGTGCTAATGGCATTTAGCGCGGTGGTAAGTGCTATGGAGTTTTCTGAAGCCATGCGGATGATAGGACTAGCTGCAAATTTGCTTGGAAATAAGGGAGCAAAATGGCTTCAAGCGTCTTTGCTAATTGGCGATAGAGAGATATCGGGCGATACGGACTCACCTATGTTAGCTGGGTTTCCCCCCGGCTTTTAGTACGTTCCCACCTTGCCATTTTCCATTTCTCGGGTAGACGAAAAGGTGAAAAGAGACAGGTGAAGACATACGCTAAATATTTGGGAACCCTCTTTCCCTAGGGCCTTTTAGCTCGATGGCTATGCCGTCTTGGCCCACCTACTTTTGGATGTTTAGGTCGCGTACAATGCGTCCTCAACTCTATAGCGGTGATGGTGATTGTGACGCGCTGAATTTTGTGGTGTATGTGCGTGTCTATTGCTCTCTCTCCGTCTATCCTTTGCCGAGCAGTAAGATTGCATTATATATTGTCGGCAGAAAGCGCTCGCAAGCATTTTTTTCCGCATCCGACAGCACTTTGTCGCCAAAGTCGATGAAAAACTTTGTCATTTGCGCTTAGTCGCTTTCGATAGGGACTTACGGTGGACCCAAGTTTACCCACACCTAATTAATTCGCGTAGAGAGGTTACAACCTCTTAGGTGCTCCTCCCATTTCGCCGCGCTTTCGTGTTCGTCCACAAGTCAATCTGATGCGTGGTTATATCCCGGCTTCTTTGCGGCGTGTCGCCTGGATCAAGCTGTCTTATAAGGTCACTTTCTCTTCTCTCGCTAAGTTTGCGGCCTCCGCCGGGAAGTGGGGGCCGGATTTTCGGGAATGTCCCGCGTAATGGAAACTTGCCGAAAACGGATTCAATGAACCTTACGGAAGGCACGCTTCTCGTTGCGGGCATCAGTCGGGACTAGGGAGGCAGCAAAGTGGTTGTTCTGTAACTATTTATATTCTTCCCACTTTCCTTTTTTGAAGTTTGATGAAAGTACGTTTTCGTAACGATGAAGTCGGCGGTACGCTCGAGCGAAATAAGTATGGGCAGGATGGTCGGATGCCAATGTTACAATCGTCTTGCCAGTTTACAGTTCTGCGCTCACCGATTGAGATCTCGGCGGGACTGTGACAGCTTCTACCATACGTGGTGTTGCATCTCCGTTTTTATTGTGGCCGAACGTCGTTTCTTTCTATTTGATCCGCCAACATCTCCCCCCTACTGTCCGCCCGCAAGTTTGATTGCCATAGATCGGTGGGCATGAAATCGCCTAGATAATGCGATTGTTGTGCCAGTGAGTAAAGGCTCTGATATTAGGCGGTATCCCACTGGGGGCAACAGGTGGCAGAGGTATGTAGATGTTGATGATTTTAGGGTTGCATCGCCTGACCGGGACAGATAGGCCTTGACGTTCTAAGACATTGTCCCTGCGGGTCGATGCCAGGATCAAATATATTGTAACCAATTTACTTTGTCAACTCTCTTATTTGCAATCCTCTGCTAAGTTCGATCAACTAACTGTTGAATAATAACTCCAATTTGTAATAATTGCAAAATGACCTTTATTAAAGTACTTCACCATAACACTCAAACTGTGCAAACCAATAGCTTGCTTTTGCCTTAATAACCGAACTGATTGATAGCTCAAATGAAACTCTACTATTCCAAATAATATTGCTATTGCGCGCTAGATAGCGTCTCAAATCGAAAACTCAAATCAAAACTGAATTACTTTTTATTACCCCTGCGGCCACTTTTATATTTACTGCTGCATACATCTAGCTCTGTTCTATTTCCAGAAACTTACCACACTATTTCGAGTGTTTAAGTTCTCATATAGGTTCTACTTGTTTACGAACTTTTTCTACTTTTCAGCGTCTCTCAGATGTATGTGATGTTGTCGTTTACAGTCTCTCGCACACACATAGGGCGTATAAGTAAGATGCATCATGTGTGTGTGACATCTCACGCTGCTTATATGATGTGTAAACAATACGTGAGTGATTATTGACGTACACCGCTTAGCACGGCCTTAGCATCGCCTTATTGAATGGTATAGCTTAGTGATGCTAATATCCGTGAACAATATAAGATTGCCAGAGTGGTGTATGATGACATTATACCAGAGCAGGTCTGCACGCAGATCTTGCTTTGAGTTTAGTCCTCTTGAATCGCAGTAATGCGGATGTTGTGCCGCTTCATGAAATCGACATTTCAGTAATTCTTCCCAGTTTAGTCATTACAGTTTAACTGCAGAATTCTAGAGTTGCTGATAAGTGCAGAGACGAGCTACGTCACCACTCTGGGGGTAAGTGACGGGTGACTACGCCTGGGCTTTGAGGAAGGCCAGGACGGATGCTGTTGTGGCCCTGGACTGGGAGTCCTGCGGCAAGCATTGGTAACCGCATGATTTGGGTTGCGACCTGGCAACATGGCGCGATGAAACCCCGTCGGGGTGAGTTGGCCGTCGCGGAGACAGAACATCTAGGAAAGTGGCACCACTCAAGGCAGGAGCTCCATTGGGCAGATGTCGCAAACCTATATATTCTATGCTGGAAAACGGTGCAAACGTGGTAGGGACTAAGATCTTTTCCCTGACTGCCGGTGCTTGCGGAGAAGAGGGGGGAAGAAGAACGGGGGGCAGGGGGCTGTGCTCAGCATTGCTACTGACTCTACTACGAAGATTGTAGTTATGAGTGGTAGCAGCTGTTTGAGTTGTTGGCGCCGTGGGGCCGCGAGCAACAGCGGGTACTTGTTGTGGCTTGCTGAGCAGCGGGCTGCTCTGGAGGTAGCGCTTAGGCTGTAGACTACGGGACGCCCTTGGGCGTGAACAGCAAGGACCACAAATATTTATAAAAGTTACGTGGACGCGGGTTTTGGGATCAAGCCCAGAACAAACTGTCGATGCAACCATCCCTTACACGAGACACACTGAACAGAGTATGACCGTCCTAAAAGATTCTTTTCCCGGCAGATGCAGCAAAACCTTTCTCAGACCGGGGTCAGGATACTGACCCGGATTGGATTCCGACGCCTTCCCGGAGTAAGAAATATGGAGCAAAGTTCCTGCTGGCAAGGACTGCTGGGGGACGATGACAATTTGTGGAGGGACGCAACAAAGTAAATGGGGTCACACTGAAATGACAGTCCTTGTCGTGAAAAATCCCGAGTCGCTCCGGTACCTAGACCGACTGCCTTGGGACTGCGACTTTGCAACAGTGTCTGGTTGCGATTGTAGATAACATGTTTCAGCCCGTCCCCATAGGGTAGGATAGGTGAAATCCGAATCTTCCTTTACTAGCAATTTATGTAACAACCCACTAACCCCAAACCATTAAGCCCTAACTGCCAATTTCTAGAGTACGCTCATTCAGGCTAACTTTTAACAGAGATATCTCAACTGTCTACGAGGATGTCTCAAAGCAGGTGTTTTCAGAAAAAACTGAATTAGAATTAAGAGACAAATAAACTGAAATCAACCAGACTAGAAAGCATCGAACGCCTACCAGATCATATGGTGAGGGATTGATCTGTGTCCTTTGCCCCAGGGGGTTAGGGGGAGTCAGAATATACCACGCGGTAGGTATGCCTGTCGTAAGAGGCGACTAAATACCAGATTCAATGGGTTTTGTGTGGCTCAACCTTTTCAGGTTGCCGCGCATTATATAGCTTCTCCAAACCCAATTATCAACCTCCCTATTCCTGCGGCGAATCCTGTTTCACTAACAGACGAGGCTAAACGACCCCAAGCTCCTGTTGTTTGTTGTTGTTGTAGGCAATGCTTCGCCCCACCTAATAGCCGCGACCGATCACAAATTGTCATCAATATCCTCTAACGGGAGTCCAAGGAACTTGCCGTTTCAACAGGGGTGGACCATAAGGAAAGGGGTGTTAGAGGCGTTGGTTCCACATTACAATTAAAGAGATGGTTGGTGTCATGTGGGGACACATTGCAAGCAGGGCATACTTTTGTATGTCGGGGTTGATTCTGGATAGGTAAGAGTTTAACCTGTTACAGTATCCAGAACGAAGTTGAGCAAGAGTGACACGCGTTTCCCTGGGAGTATGCGTTCCTCTTCTGCGAGTTCTGGATTTTTCTTCAAGTACTGGATTCACCGGGCAATTCCCGACATAAAGGTCCGACGCCTGTCTATGGAGTTCACCAAGGACCTGCTTGTGTTTTTCCGCTTCATACGGCTGGGTTCTCAGGTGCCGTATTTCCCTCAAATGCTTACGGAGATGACTCCTTAGGCCCTAGGCGGTGCTGGTTCGTCAATCAGATGTCTGTTGGGATGCCCAGGTTTCTGGGTATTCAACAGAAACTGTTTGGTCAGCATCTCATTTCTCTCCCTGATGGGGAGTATTCTCGCCTCATTATGCAGATGGTGTTCTGGACATAAGAAGACAGCCCGTGGCGATTCTGAGAGCAGTATTTTGGCAGGCCTGTAGTTTCTCCAGTGGTGGGTTTTTTTAGGCTTGGCGACCATATGGGTGACGCGTAGCACGTAATCGGCTGGCTAATTGCTTTGTATGTGGTCAAGGCGTTTCTTTATCTTTTCCCCAGGTACTGCCAGCAGGGATTTGAGGATTTTATTACGGCTCTGAATTCTTGGAACATTGCGGTTGCGTGCGCACCAAATGTAGATCCTGATCAAACGTCACACCCAAGATTTTGGGTGTAGGACAGTCGGTAGCGTAGTGCCATCGACGTGGATGTTCAATATGGTCGACATTTGGGGCGTCCAGTTGTAAATAAGGTCGCGGAAGATTTAGTCGGTGACAATGCCAGGTTTCGCGAGGCGAAAAACTGGAGAGATCAGGGAGATAGCCGTTTATTTTATTGCATAGCTCATCGATCTTTGGGCCTGGGCCTGTGGCCATTATTGTGCAGTCATCGGCGTAGGAAACGATTGTGACTCCTTCCGTGGTGAAGGTAGCCTTAGATATGTAGAAATTAAACAAAGCGGGGATAGACACCCACCCTGTGGCACCCCTTGTTTAATTCTCCTTTGTTTTGATGTTCGTTTCTGAATTGCACCGATGCCTGCCGACCACCCGATAATTGCGGTCCACCTTTTAAGACATGGGGGAAGGGTGGACCCTTCCAGGTCTTGCAGTAACGAGCCATGGTTGACCGTATCAAAAGCTTTTGATAGGTCTAACGCTACGAGTACTGTCTATGGTGGGGATATTGATTCAAACCGCAATTTATCTGGGTGCTAATGACATTTAGCGCGGAGGTAGTGCTATGGAGTTTCTGAAGCCATGCTGGTTGACGCAGTTTACGAGTTCTGCGCTCACGATTGAGATATCTGGCGAGCTATGACAGCTTCCTCCATACGTTGGGGCGTCTCCGTTTATTGTGCAGAACGTTCGTTTCGTCTATTTGATCCGCCAACATCTCACCCCTACTGTCCCCCGCAAGTTTGAATGCCATAGGTCGTGATGGGCATTGAAATCGCCTAAATAATGCGATTGTTGCCAGTGAGTAAGGCCTCGATATTAGGGCGGTATCCACTGGGGCAACAGGTGACAGGAGGGATGTAGATGTTGATGATTTCTAGATTTGCATCGCCTGTGACGTCGGACAGATAGGCCTTGACTGCTTCTATATGACATTGTCCCTGCGGTCGATGCCAGGACATCAAATATATATATTGCACTCAGTAGTGTGTATAATAAACGCGTAGCTGCCTCCATTTTCCGCTCTCGCGGTCTTTCCAGTGGACAGTATATACCAGAGCAGCGTCTGCATGCAGATCTGCTGTGCGGATGTTGTAGTCTCTTGAATCGCAGCAATGCTGAATGTTGTGTTGCCGCTTCATGATGATCAGGACTATCTCGTAATCTTCCCAGTTAGTCCATTCAGTTGAACTGCAGAATTCTGAAGTGCATGAGGGGTGACGCGCCACTCTAGGGGTAGTGACGGGTGACTACGCCTCGGTTGGAAGGCCGATGGACGCATATTGCTGTTGTGGCCTTGGGACTGGGCGCCCATTGGGCAAGCATTGGGTACCCGGATGATTTGGGTTGCGACCTGGCAACACATGGCGCGATGAACCCTCGAGGGGTTGCCGTCGCGGAGACCAGAACATCTAGGAAGGTGTCACCACCCAAGGCGAGGAGCTGCATTGAGTCGGTGGCGCAACGATATATGTCTGTGCTGGCAGACGGTGCAAGACGGAGGCAGGGACTAAGAGTCTGGTCCCTGGACCCTGCACGATTGCGGCCAGAAAGAGGGTGTGGGGAATGAAGACGGGACGGGGCAGGGGCTGATGCTGCAGCATTGCTACCAGCTCTACTACGAAGGTATGTAGTTATGAGTGGTATCAGCTGTTTGAGTTGGTGGCGCCGTGGGGCGCGAGCAGCAGCGGTACTTGTGTGGCTTGCTGAGCATGGGCGAGGCTGCTGAAAGGTATGGGGGGGGGGGGGGGGGGGGGGGGGGGGGGGGGGGGGGGGGGGTGGGCGCTTAGAGGGGGGGCGGCGTAGACCTAAACGAGACCTACGGGCCCCTACTGGACTGCGAACGGGACCTTATACGGGACGCCCTACTACTGGATCCCTAAACGTGAGACGCCCTTGGTGGTGGGTGGGGGGGGGCGTGAGCAGCAAGTAGCCACAAAAGATTTTTATATAAGTTACGTGGACGTCGGGTTTTGGATCAAGCCCAGAACACCTGTCGATGCAACCTAACACCTCCCTTGCAGGAGACACACTGAACAGAGTATGACCGTCCTAAAAAGATTTCTTTTCTGGCAAATGCGAGCAAAACCATAACCCTTCTCCAGACCGGGTCGGGGTCATGAGCGCGACCCCGGATTGGGTTCGATACCTCCCGGCGTCAAGAGAATATATGTAGCAGTCCTGCTGCAGGAGCTGCTGGAGGATGACAATTTGTGGAGGGACGAAACAAATTAAATGGGTCACACTGAAATGACAGTCCTTGGTCGGAAAAATCCCGAGTCGCCTCCGGTAGATAGAACGGACTGCCTTGGGAAGCG
>JARSSU010010049.1:0-29664 GCA_029619165.1 Eurosta solidaginis | reverse complement strand
AATAATCAGTTTTTTGTGTTTTCCAAATTGTTATAGATATTATAAGTGGGCGTGGTTATCATCCGATTTCGCTCATTTTCAATACCAATCTATTCTGGGTCCAGACAAGCTCGTGTACCAAATTTGGTGAAGATATCTCAATATTTACTCAAGTTATCGTGTTAACGGGCAGACGACGGACGGACAGACGGACGGAGGGACGGACATGGCTCAATCAAATTTTTTTCGATACTGATGATTTTGATATATGGAAGTCTATATCTATCTCGATTCTTTTATACCTGTACAACCAACCGTTATTCAATCAAAGTTGTAATACCCTGTGTAGAACGTACAGCTGAGTATAAAAAAGAGATATGGAACAGAGCTATAGTTTCCATTAACAGCTTTGCAGCCTTAAAGTGAAAACATTGCACTATGCCGGCGCAGGGAAGTCATCAGTTCAAGATCAGTCAAATTGAAAGTAGCTCCAAATGATTAGCTGAAATTCTTCTAGAATCACATGAAGATTGCTAAACTATTTGTTCAACTTCCATGGAAAGAACCAATTGTATACATTAGCACTCAATAAGAAGGGAGCATATGCTCCGACTCGATTTTTTTTAAGTAAAACTTGGCTAGTTTGTTTTTGTCTTTACTAAGTAAAATTTTTGGTAACACTATGTAGACATTCGGTCTATGTGAGGTCTTTATTGAGCAGCCAGTTGAACCTATCCCAACTTACTTAGTACTGCTTGCTGTACACTCTTCAATACCATCTGAAGAGATTTGCGTAACCGCCACCGATACAACTGAGTTCTTGTGCATACGCACACAACTAGCAAATATCCACATTTATTTGGCCATCTGTTATATCCCGCCATCTTCTGAACTGTCCGTTTATATGAATCACATTTCCTTGCTAAGAACTGTTAATTCGATGCTAAAGCCTTCCGATTCCATTATTGTCTTGGGTGACTTCAATATGCCACACATATCATGGTGCATCTCTGACTTTAATATCGTACCAGTTTCGTCAAAGTCTTCCAACAATGAATTTCTAGACGGAATGTCTGAGCTGTGCCTTCAACAAATCAACATCCAATCGAATAAATTCGGAAGAGTGTTGGATTTAGCCTTTGTGGATGATGAATCTAAATATTCCATTAGTCGATGCGAACCCATTATTGAACCTGAAGATGCTTACCACCCTTCCCTCAAAATAGTTTACGAATTTGTAAATTATGCTTGTAACAGCGGAAATAAACGATACGACTCCAGTTATCGCTTCGACTTTGCGAAGGCCAATTTTAAAAAATTAAATCGTGATCTATCTCGAATAGTGTGGCCAACATTTAATGCTGATGTGGAGCAAAGCGTTTCTCACTTTTACAATACCATTTACTGTCTTTTTGAAAAATACGTACCTAAGCGGATTTGTGTACATTCCGATACAAGCCAAGTATGGTTCACTAAAGAGCTGAAAATTTTAAAGAATAAAAAGTCTCGATCTTTCAAGTTGTTCAAAAAGACGGGTTTACATAACCATTACTTACAGTACTCGATTCTACGCTGCAAGTATTTTCAATTGAACAAAAAGTGTTACAAAGCTTATCTTTGTAAAATGAAAAGAAATATAACTTGCAACCCGAAGGCATTTTACGGATTCGTAAACTCTAAACGCAGGGTGAAAGGGTTTCCATCATCCATGAAATTCCAAGATAATATTTCCAGCGATGATCAAGAGATCGCCGACTTCTTTGCGGAATTTTTCAAATCAAATTACTCTATTGAGACCAACGTTTCACCTAATGAATACCCATACCATATTGATTCATGTTATTCAATCAGAGCTCCATTTATATCTTCAGAAGATGTATTATCTTATTTAAAAACTTTAAAAGTATCATATTCATACGGCCCCGACAGGATCCCGACACACTTTCTTAAAAAATGTGCCGCAAACATCTATCAGCCGCTAACAGATTTATTTAATTTATCTTTAATTTATGGCGTTTTCCCAACAATATGGAAGGAATCTTTTCTTATTCCGCTTCATAAAAATGGAAGCAGGTCTTCAATAGAAAACTACCGGGGCATAGCAAAGTTATCCGCTATCCCAAAGTTATTTGAGGCTATTGTTACCCACCACCTAACATTCCCTATTTCCCCCATAATTGCAAGCTCGCAGCATGGGTTCTGTAAGGGCAAATCACCTATCACCAATTTACTAGAATTTACCACCCACGTTTCTAATGGATTTAGAAAAGGCCTTCACACTGATGTAATTTACACCGATTTCAGTAAAGCTTTCGACAAAGTATCACACCCATTACTTATTCATAAGCTCAGTCAACTCGGTTTTCAACCCCGTCTTATATGTTGGATTTCTTCGTATCTTGGTTATCGTACGCAAAAAGTAATCTTTAAAAATACACTTTCTGGGGTCATCAATGTTTCTTCTGGTGTTCCTCAGGGCAGCCATCTTGGTCCGATTCTGTTCTTGTTGTTCATAAACTATATATCTGGTACAATTAAATACTCAAAAATCTTGATGTACGCAGACGATGTAAAACTTTTCAAATCATGTGCCTCGGTTGAGGAACATTCCTTGCTTCAAATGGATTTAAATCACTTGGTTACCTGGTGCAATGTAAATTATATGCCGCTCAATCTCAAAAAATGTAAATTCATGTGTTTTTCTCGGAGAGTTTCGCCACCAGCTTCATATACAATTAACAACTATAGTCTAGAAACTGTAAATAATTTTATTGACTTGGGAGTCATGATGGATTCCAAACTTAGTTTCAATCTTCATATTAATGCTACAGTGAATAAAGGCAAAGGTGTTTTTGCATTTGTTAAACGGTGGTCAAAAGAATTTAACGACCCTTACATAACTAAAGCACTTTTTACAACATTAGTTAGGCCAATATTAGAATACGGCTCGATAATTTGGAATCCGCGTTATCAAGTCCATGCAGACAGTCTCGAATCAATACAAAAACAATTTTTACTATTTGCCTTAAGAAATTTCCAATGGGACTCTTTAACTAATCTTCCACCTTATACTAATCGATTAAAGCTTATCAATCTTCCAACTCTTGCTAGTCGAAGGGAAATGCTTGGTGTGATATTTATGACAAAACTTTTAAATGGATCAATTTCGAGCCCATTCCTTCTGAATGAAGTGAACTTTTGCGTTCCCTCTCGGACATCGAGACACTTCAAACCTCTTCTGCTGAAACAATGTAGAACGAATTTCGAACAAAATGAACCTTTTCGGCGTTTATGCCAAGATTATAACTCTCACTCAAACACATTTGATAGCTCGGACTCCCTTTTTCTATAAAAAAGATTGTTCTCACCTCTCTAAATTAATGTATAATACGTTTGCTTCTGTTCTCTTTAAGTATTACGCTTGGCTGATGAAATTTCTTCTGTAGCTGAGCAGTCTCAGATCGTGACGCTTGACAAACCGCTGCCCATCAAAATGAATCTGAGATATGCTCACTTTTTCTGCAAAGAACTCATTGTGAAGTTGCCTACATAATACAGAAATCTTCATGCGATTCAAGAAGAAGTTCGGCTAATCACTTCGCTTTTACAAGACACATGCTACTATGGAAAGTCAACGAATAAAAGGCACTTCAAAGTCGCCAGGTCAATGGAAGAATACTTATACTTGGCTGATTTTAAGGGTGAAATTAGTCTTAGTTCATTATGAGCATCTACATAACAAAATGGGCATCAACATATCTCTTGCTAGCAAAAGTGCTTTACTCATTCACACAATCCTCGGCTACTTCAACTCATCCAGCTTTTGAAATTCCTTGTTTCCTTGGACTTCCGATAGAGGGTTTTGATGACAATGTGTTGCAACCAGTGCAACTCATTTGCTCCTGAGTTAAAGTCGCCTGCAATGTTTAGTTTAACCTTTTACAAACAAAGTGGCTAACTGTGCAGCATGCATGGACAATCTTTTACTGCCGTTCCAGTCCCGGTTGCTGGCCGTCTAGGGGAACGTACTACTGGCAGATTCATGACTCCGTGTCGGCTCGCTTTATTTCCGCTGAAAGAATCCAAGTTTACTAACCAAGCTGCAACCTTGGCGAGATAACGTGACCTTGTGAGACCGCGAGACCGTGGCAATCCCAAAATTAGGGGCTCAATCTTGCGCATCAGACGGCTTGTAGATAAAGACAAGCGATCGAAATGGGAGGATAATCGGAAGCACTGTAGAGAGGCTGCTACTAAAATATTCATCGCCTCTGGTGGTAAAGTGCTATCGGATGAGAAGAAATATTTCGCGGGCAATACCTCATGGATCCCTAGGTTTACAAATCCAGATGGCAGGCCAACAAACTTAATGACCTTGACAATGAGGGATATAAATATCAGGCGCTATTTAAGCCTGGTAAACCAGATAACGAAGGATCAGTCCCATATCTCTACTATCGCCGGTAGTCACGTGAAGCCTTTCTTTCAGCGCAAGCCTTCAACTTGTCAAGAACAGGCATGGCATTCGAAAATTCCTTATTACTGCCATCACGCTAAGACCCATCAGCACAGAAATAAAGTGTGGACTAAACTTATGACAAAGGCATTTACCGCAAAATATCTGTATGGTCAGCACGCATAGGTCCAGTTCAGGAACGTAGCACCAAACCCTAGAAGAAATAAACAAAGGGTGCTGCAGGGTGGTGTCCTATCCACAATTTTTTATTTTTATATATTGAAGCTTCCTTCCTTATCAGAAGGAGTTACTGTTTTTTGCTATGCCGATGGCTGCGCAATAATCACAACAGGTCTTGGCCCTTCCATCGAAAAGTTTCGCTGTAATATTAACGGCTATCTTCTTAGTATTGGCGACCGCAGTGGTGTGATGGTAGCGTGATCCGCTATCCACACCGAAGATCTTGGGTTCACGCCCCGGGAGAAGCAGCATCAAAATTGTAGAAAGAAGTTTTTCAATTAGAAGAAAGTTTTTAAAATTTTTCTAGGCGGAGTCGCCCCTCAGCAGTGTTTGACAAGCACCCCGAGTGTATTTCTGCCATCAAAAGCTCTCAGTGAAAACCCTTCTGACTTGCAGATGCCGTTCGGGGTCGGCATAAAACAAATAGGTCTGCCAATTTGTTGGAAAAATTGCAAGGAGTACGACGCAAATTGGACGATAAGCTCGGCCTAAAATCTCTTCGGAAGTTATCGCGCCTTACATTTATTTTTTATGATAAATTTGGCTCTATCACCGACGAAATCTTCGGCGACCTAATTCACGGCGTGGACGAGGCAAATAGTTGCAGTACTGGACATCCACGTAGACGACATATGCTACCGACTACCCGAAACCAAAAAATATTGGGTGTGACGTACGATAATAACCTGTATTTTAACTGGCATTTAGTAGCAACTGAACATATAGTTCAGAGTCGTAATAAAATTCCCAAGTTTATCGCTGACAGCACTAGGGGCGAATGCAAAGAAATGCCGGTAGGTTACTTTAAAGCTATTGGCTAGCCACTTGTGTGCTCAGTCTCCGATGTGGTCACCGAGCTCGAAATAAACACACGGAAGGAAGCTGCAGGCCTGTCAAAACACTGCGCTCAGAAATGTCACGAGATGTCTTCGTATGTTGCCAGAACATTATCTAACAGTGATACTTCCCATAGAGTGAGAAATGAAATACTGAACAAACAGTGTCTGTTAAATACTCAAGAGCCTGGCCAACATAATAAACATCTGAGACCCCGCATCCAGGGGCATAAAGAGTCATATCCGCAAACACTTTGCAGAACTCGCAAACTTTGCAGAACTCCGACTCGTAATACTCATCCGTTTGAGACTGATGAGCAGGCCTGAGGCAAGCAGACTTGCCAGGGAGAATCAGGTCACTCTTGTACAATTTCGGTCGGGATAATGTAATAGGTTAAACTATACTTACCGGCATACGCAATATATGTATGTCCTGCCTGTAATTTGTCTCCACATGATATCATCCGTCTTTTTATACTCAGTTGAGCAGAGCTCACAGAGTATATTAAGTTTGATTGGATAACGGTTGGTTGTACAGGTATAAAGGAATCGAGATAGATATAGACTTCCATATATCAAAATCATCAGGATCGAAAAAAATTTGATTGAGCCATGTCCGTCCGTCCCTTAACACGATAACTTGAGTAAATTTTGAGGTATCTTGATGAAATTTGGTATGTAGGTTCCTGAGCACTCATCTCAGATCGCAATTTAAAATGAACGATATCGGACTATAACCACGCTCACTTTTTCGATATCGAAAATTTAGAAAAACCGAAAAAGTGCGATAATTCATTATCAAAGACAGATAAAGCGATGAAACTTGGTAGGTGGGTTGAACTTATGACGCAGAATAGAAAATTAGTAAAACTTTGTACAATGGGCGTGACACCGCCCACTTTTAAAAGAAGGTAATTTAAAACTTTTGTAAGCTGTAATTTGGCATTCGTTGAAGATATCATGATGAAATTTGGCAGGAACGTTACTCCTATTACTATATGTACGCTTAATAAAAATTAGCAAAATCGGAGAAGGACCACGCCCACTTTTAAAAAAAAATTTTTTTAAGTAAAATTTTAACAAAAAATTTAATATCTTTACAGTATATAAGTAAATTATGTCAACATTCAACTCCAGTAATGATATGGTGCAACAAAATACAAAAATAAAAGAAAATTCAAAATGGGCGTGGCTCCGCTCTTTTTCATTTAGTTTGTCTAGGATACTTTTAATGCCATAAGTCGAACAAAAATTTACCAATCTTTTTGAAATTTGGTGGGGGCATAGATTTTATGACGTTAACTGTTTTCTGTGAAAATGGGCGAAATCGGTTGAAGCCACGCCCAGTTTTTATACACAGTCGTCCGTCTGTCCTTCCGCATGGTCCTTAACACGATAACTTGAGCAAAAATCGACATATCTTTACTGAACTTAGTTCACGTACTTATCTGAGCTCACTGTATCTTGGTATAAAAAATGAACGAAATCCGACTATGACCACGCCCACTTTTTCGATATCGAAAATTACGAAAAATGCCATAATTCTATACCAAATACGAAAAAATGGATAAAACATGGTAATTGGATTGGTTTATAGACGCGATATATAACTTTAGAAAAAACTTTGTAAAATGGTTGTGACACCTACCATATTAAGTAGAAGAAAATGAAAAAGTTCTGCAGTGCGAAATAAAAAGCCCCTGAAATCTTGGCAGGTATTACATATATAAATAAATTAGCGGTATCCAACAGATGATGTTCTGGGTCACCCAGGTCCACATTTTGGTCGATATCTGGAAAACGCCTTCACATATACAACTACCACCACTCCCTTTTAAACTCTCATTAATAACTTTAATTTGATACCAATATCGTACAATCACATTCTAGAGTCACCCCTAGTCCACCTTTATGGCGATATCTCGAAAAAGCGACCACCTATAGAACGAAGACCCACTCCCTTTTAAAAATACTCATTAACACTTTCATTTGATACCCATATCGTACAAACGCATTCTAGAATCAACCCTGGTCCACCTTTATAACAATATCTCGAAAAGGCGTCCACCTATAGAACTAAGGCCCACTCCCCTTTGAAATACTCATTAACACCTTTCATTTGATACCCATATCGTACAAACAAAGTCTAAGTTGCGATACCTCGAAAGGCGTCCACCTATAGAACTAAGGCCCACTCCCTTTTAAAGTATTCATTAACACCTTTCTTTTGATACCCATATTGTGCAAACAAATTCTAGAGTCAACCCTGATCCACCTTTATGGCGATATCCCTAAATGGCGTCCACCTATAGAACTATGGCCCACTCCCTCATAAAATACTCTTTAATGCCTTTCATTTGATACACATGTCATACAAACACATTCCAAGGTTTCCCTCGGTTCATTTTCCTACATGGTTATTTTCCCTTATATTTCCCTTTCTCAACTGAGTATGTAATGTTCGGTTACACCCGAACTTAACCTTCTTTACTTGTTTTAATTGCAATGGTGAACCAACGCCTCTAACACACATTTCTCTTTAGTCCAACTCTATTGAAATTGCAAGTTTCCTTGGATTTCCGTTATCCGGATATCTATGACAATTTATGAGTTATCTCACCTATTTGATGGCGCGATGCACTGCTACAAGAAGAAGAAGATCAGCGAATCCCAAAATCGTTCGCAATATAAATATCAGTCATACATGCATTTCAACTTTTTACAAGCTCTTAGCTGACAAGGCAAACAATTTAATAAAATGCCCAGACATAAAAGTAAGCAAAATTCAAAAATGTATTTCCATAAAAAACATTTGCATATGTCAACAAAAACAAGGCGGAAATGGGAAAAGATTTATTTATGTGCTTTATGTGCGAGTGCAAATCCGAGCGAGAATTGCGGGTGCGAGTGCGAGTGCTACTGGATACATTATCGAGCTTTAACATTTGAACTTGTGTAGTGCAACCCAAAAAAAAACTTTAAATGTGATGAACAATGAAAAAAACGGGGAGTAAACAAAAGAGATACAAAATTGAAATGTAAAAAGTTTAATTACAGAATACAGAGAAAGTGGAAGCCACAAGAGTGTAAAGACAATTGAAGAACTGCCAGGGGAAGGGCTGCTGAAGAGGGTGATTGAAATTGGGTTGATATTTATTGACTTAGTGGGCGGTAAACTATGACAGTAGGCAGAGCATTTGTAGAGATTTATTTGCATGTTTGTTTATATGTATTTAAGGATGTATGTATGTATGTATCAGTAAATCCTTAAGCTTTTTGTATATTGCATTCAAATAAATAAAAACAATTTAAATAACACACAGATAAGTTTTGTTATAAAATTGCTGCGTCAATTTTCTTTCATTGATACTTCGTATTTATTTTCTGCTTCCGCTTCTCTCCGCTCCATAGATATGTAAATTAACAGCCGCGCCCATTTGAAAATACATTTTACAGAAATCGTTGCTTCAGCTTTATTTGTTAACAAACAAATTTTGCCGCACTTATGTGTTTACTAAATCCTTGCAATCCCTCGTACTTCTTTCCCCCTTGCCAAATCATAGAGCTGCCAACAACCTGCACGTGTTTCACTTTGCTTTCGATATGAATGAGAGTGTACTTATTTGTCTGTTTGCTAATCTCTTGATCGTAAAATTATATGCCTGGCAGTTATTAGGATTATTTATTTGTAGAACGAAAATTACAATATTAATAAGTATATTCAAATATAAGTTATGGATTCGCATCAAAATTTGTATCAACCCACTGCGAAGCCGCTGTGAGCTTATAGTTGTAGAAATTCAAAGATGATCCCAATTTTCTTAGACACCTTCTATATTCTTATTGTTGTTGTTGTTGTTTTTAACGATAATAACACCTCGCGAAGGCTTTGCCGAGTGCTATCCATTTTGATGGTCCTTTGCCGTATATGGATCCGGTACATTCCGATAAGAGAGCACCATTAAGGTACTAGCCCGACCATCTCAGGAACGATTAATAAGACCACATAAAACCTTCTAGGACAAACCCTCCTCCATTCAGGTCTACCCCCATCCATGTATCTATAGGTCGTATTTCAGCAAAATAGATACTGAAATTAGAAACATGCTTTCCCTCGTCTATACCTTTCGTTTGAAACACACAAAAAGTACACGTAATACCTTATCCAATGTTACCCCGAAAGTGCGTTGCGATATCGCGATCAATATGAAGAGCTTTCGTTTGGGTCTATATTTCCAGACTCTAGTCACCTATCAGTATGAGATATAATTAATAATCTCTAATGTATGTTGAACAGTGTCGAGAGAAAATACAATATCGCTTGGAATATTCAGAAGCAACGCAATTTTTTTACGGTAAAATCAATCCGTCCTACTGTGTACCGACAGATTAACCCAAACTTTGCCTACCTTTCATTGCGGTCCAATCTGATATAATATAATTATAACGATGTAAAGTATATTGAGCTCTTCCCTATTTCCCCTGTTACTTATATTCTTACTCCTGCTCTCTTACTCTTACTCTTCTAACTCTACTTTGACTCTGACTCTTAATCTGACTGTCACGCTTACTCTTACTCTTTCCCTTCCTCTTACTCATAATATTGCTCTTACTATTACTCCTACTCTTACTGTAAATCTTACGCACACACTAATTAATACCCTTACCTTTACTTTCCTTTTACTAATACTCAGGTTCTTAATCTTGATCTCACTCCAACTCTCACTCTTCCGGTTACTGTTACTCTTCCTTTTCTCTTACTTTAACTCTTACTCATACTCTCACTCTTACTCTTACTGTTGTTTTAACTGTTAATCTTTCTTGTCTCTTACTCTTACTTTTGCTCTTACTGTTTCTCTTACTCTTAACCTTAAACTTACTCTACTCACACTCTTGCTGTTACCATTGCTCTTACTTTTATTTTCCTTTTACTATTACTCTTACTCTCCTAAACTCACTCTTATACATAATCTTAGTCTTACTATTACTCTTACTTCTACTATTACGCTTACTCTATACAACCATTTATTATTACTGTTACTCTTACTCATTCTGTTACTCTTACTTCTACTGTTACTCTTATTTTTACACTTACTCTAAGCCTTACTTTCACTCTGAATCTTAGGCTTGCTCTTACTCAAACCCTTACACCCACTCCTTCTCTCGGTCTTACTCTTCCTCTTACCATTAATTTTACTCTTACTTTGGATGACTTCGAAGGTTTAACGTGGCAATATCAAATCGGTCCCAAATCAATATCCAACAGAGAATCATCGAAATCGATAAAACTCCCCAAAACCTTCGGAAAGTCTCCTTGTCTCTACGAGAAGCAGACTAACTCTTTCGCTAGTCGCGTCCAAAATGAACGTAGTTCATTTGCTTGTTCGTCTTCCACGGAACCCACGACATAAATTTACCAACATGTCGTTATTTTGATATTAAAGGACTAGGAGTTACAACTAGTTTAACAGATTTATTTCCGGATGACTTGATACAGACAAATTGGTTTATCATTGAAATAAAAATTATCCCTTATTTAATTGGACCAAATGATAGATATTTAGAAAGTTTTCTGAAATCGGTGAGGTAGTTTCAGAGTTGCCGATCTATGCCATCATATCCATAAATGATTGACCTTCATTTCTGCCATCGCGCAACGTTTCTCATTGTACCGGCTAATTCGTCAGACCCATAGATATGCGATTACATCCTCAAAAGCAATTAGTACAGTATCCCTGCTGTAGTACAAAGGCTTATTACCATTTTTTTATTAGTGCCCGCCTCAGCTTCTATCGATGTATGCACAACACAGCTTGTATGGCTTGGTGGCAAAACGGTATATCTTGCAACTGTGCCGTAAACAATAAAGTCAAAAGCAGACGGGTCATTCAGAAATTGATCAACCAAATCCTCTTTCAGGATGACCAGACTGCACTGACCTAGCAACAAATGGGAATGTATTAAGCTAACGTTCTGAGATATGTGCTTTCCCTTGACCTTCTGGTTCGACTATTAGGAAGTCATACAGCACCAACCACAAACAATTCTGCTTGAGCTGAAAACATTGGGATGTAACGTAACTTACTTCAATACCATTGCAGAAGCAATCATTCCGAGACGCAATTTTAGAATTTAATTTTGTAGCTTAGTTAAATATTTGTTTACACATTGTTGTTGCTGGTATCTTTTTTCAGTGCCACCTAAACTTACAAATGCGCACGTAACAGTAACAACAACACCAACACAAACAACTCTAGATAATCACTGCACTTTAATAAAGCCATAAAAAATAAGCAAAGCTTCCAAGGGAGTGTTTTGATATGTTCTTCTCTCTACGTGTTATTCGTCCAAAAAAGGGTGGTGGGTTAAGCATTCACTACCCGAAGGTTAAACTGCACGACGATAGATAACGTAATGATCTTAATGGAAGGGCAAATGTATGAAGTGAGTATAATTGAATGTGAGTATGGAAGCATATTTGTCCTATAAGGGTCTTTACATAATACTCATATCAGTGATATGTCTGTGAAGGCAGTTTAACGGTTTACACTTAAAGCACTGTCTCACCAGCGTCGGTGTTGGTGGTTTTTTATTTGGTCTTGACGTTAAATTGGTATTGATGATGTTTAGAGCAGGGATCGTAACAGTTGTAAGTTTTATTATAAAAATTTATTTTTCAAACGGTTTTATTTAGCTTGACTCTGTGTAGCATTGTTTAAGAACTTTGTAATTGAAATTTAAGTAACTTCCCGATAAGCTACAAGCTTGAAACTAGGAATATAGTTCACAACCCGATTAAAATACAATAAAAAGAATAAAAATCCGCTAGGTGGCGCATGGATTGAGATACTTAAAAAAGTCTTATTTGTGGTCCGATTTGGCTCATATTTGGAACACATATTACATACATGAATAGAAAGCGACCTATGAATAAAATAATTTAAAAAAAATTAAGCTTAACTGTTTTAACAATTTTGTTGTTATATCGGCCTACTGACTTGTAAGATAGCTGAATGGTTATAGCAGCGGCGCCTAAACGTTGCTGAGGAAGGAATTTAGCAGTTCTCGAGATGGATCTATACAAAGAGCATTGTGAATTCATACAAGTGGCGAATGTTTGATAAATTAAATAATTAAAATATAAATCATTTGTTCAATAGTGTTTTTCAAATATTTTTTTAAACGACTGGTACATTGCAATATTTACATATTTTAAAATGAATACTTAACTGGCTGCTCACATTTAATCTATTATCTAGATTTTAGTGTTTAAAAGCTGATTTGAAACACAAATGGGTTCAAGGCACTTTAATAAAAACTCAAAAAATTATAAAACTGAATAAATTTGCGGCAGTATGGGTAATTGAAAACTTTTTTTAAACAGTTATTTTCAATCCCTGTTTTAAAGTACCGTTGTTGTTGCTGTTCGGCTATTACTACTGATTTTACTATAGCCTTACTTTAGCATTGATGCCTCTTTTTTGGTTTTTGTTGTTGTATACCAACATTGATTGAGTAACACTCACATCAGCAAGCTAACAAGATGTTTTGTTCTAACCATCACACCAACAACAACAATAACAACACTTGACATTAATTGAATTTCATTCTACTCTTTATAACTAAGTGCTGGCGCATTTTGGTTTCACATTCGATTTTTGTTTGTACCGCTCATAAACAAGTTAAGATACCGTAAAAATGATGCTTTTATCAGAAACCAAAATCATCCAACAACCAAATAACCAAACAATCACTTCATCTGTTAGCGAGCAACATTCAACATTCATTGACTTTTTGGTGCTTTTGGGCGATTTATTGTTGGTATTGCTTTTTGTGCCCAACTTCCGTTTTTACAATGAAATTAATTGAATCTGAAAGTAATTGAAAAGTTTACAACGTTGATAATTTAATTTATTTCCACAAACCACACTCAGGCTACGGCGGTCTTCACCTGGAAAACGAAAGGTGAGTATTTTGAAAGTTTTGCTAAAAAAAATTCATAACTTGAACTTTTCATTTTTCTTTATTCACTTTTAGTTTGTCACATTAACACCAATTTTGTTGCACTCCCCCAAATTGCTGAATTTTTGTCGATTTTTTTTTGTTTTTGGTCTCTAAAATCAACTTTACCATGAACTGCAAACTGTCGCGTCATATTAAAGGGATTTTCCGGAAACGTGATGCTAATTTGTAGACCAAAACTTTTTAAAGTGGATTTAAAGCGTCTGGTACGCGTTGAAACGTTTTGGCTTATTGCTTTCCTTGATGGTGCAATATATATATGTGTGTGCAATTTTTGTTGGTATACATAAATACATATGCCAGCCTTCTCAATGTCTACACATCTGCTGAAATTTTAACAATTATTTCTAAGATCACTAAAATGTAGACCATTATATTATTACGAATATTCACATCACTAAGTGATACTAGCATCCCTAATCCGATACTAAGCAGACAATTGTATGTACGTAACCAAATCAGTCATCATTTATACATGTACATACAAGGCAGCAGAGAGATACTCACCATCAGCCGAAGTAGTACTCACATATACACACGCATATGGCTATGCGAGAGACTATAAACTACAAATATACATTACATTAAGGCGGGTCAAATTGTATGGGAAAAAATGGTGGAAATGGTCAGAATGTCTCATTTTAACGATGTACATATGTAAGTGGTGTACCGTGACGGCCTCTGTGAGGTCTAACAATATACGTTTACAATCACAGCAATGCCGTCTGTAAAGTTTCTGATATTCGCATCGTTGGGACGCGTGACTTCATAGCTTCTTTGTATGCGATGTCCCAAAGAAGTGTATCTCATTTTCCAATACCTAGTTTTTCAAATGCTACATCACTGACCAATTTCATTGCAGCGACGGCAGATCGACCCCTTCTAAAACCGCATGACTCGCCCAAAGGCTGGTTTGTCACACACATTCTTTGAGCCAAGGACTCCCGTTGAATTTGAAAGCTGTTCGTCGGTCTGCGCTAGTACAGCCGGAGTCTGTTAGCTGAAAGTCCTCTTCCTGTCTATATTCTATTTCAATACAACCGTGCTGATGTTAGTACTGAAGATTACTAGTCACTGAAATTAAAACAATGGCTTCTTTACCTGAAGGGTGCGCAAATGGCGGACGAGGCGATACATGTGTAAACCGATGGTTCCAAAGTAGTTGAAGGAGTAGGGTCTGCGGTATACTGCGCTGATCCGGAAATATGCAGATCCTACAGGCTGCCGGATTACTGTAGCGTTTTCCAAGCGGAAATATTAGCCGTAACCAAAGCAGTAGAAACCCTGGAAGAGGATAGCTTAAGCTGCAACCGCGTTAACTTTTATATTGGCAGTCAAGCAGCAATTAAGGCAATAATCTCGCATAGCACAGCATCTAAATGCGTGTTAGAGTGTAAGCAGTCTCTGGAGAGAATCGGGACAGGGAGAAGCATACATCTATATTGGGTCCCAGGGAATATGGGAATAGATAAGAATGAAAAAGCGGACGAACTAGCTAAAAAGGGCGCATCCCTTGAAGCTTGCTCCGTAGATGTCCCAATTAGATTGGGCGAGATTAAGCGTAGGCGAGAGGTACACATGATCGACCAAGCGGAAAAGACGTGAGTTCTAGCGTGGGGCTTTAAAGTGTCGAAGATTATGTGTAGGTCTTACAACCTTAGACTAACACAGTTGCTTCTATCATTAAAAAGAGAGGACTGTAGACTCATGACGGGTATTCTGACTGGACACTGCCTTCTGGCGTCAAATGCCTTTAAATTAGGCCTGGTCAGTGATAGCAGATGTAGGAAGTGCGGGTTGGAGGAGGAAACGATCGAGCACGTTCTGTGCTCGTGCCCTGCACTTGCCAGGCTAAGACTGCAGCTATTAGGAGTGATACAGCTGTCAGATCTAGAAGCAGCAGGTGGCTTAAGTCCTAGGAAGCTTCTGGTATTTGCCAAGAGGACGGAGTTATTTTATAACATAGGTCCTGGTTTTTGATACGGGGTTTTCAATTTGGCCGTTAAAACAAACTTCTGGTAACACTACGTCCTCAATCAGCCTATGCGAAGTCCCCGTGGACCGGCCAGTTCAACCTACCTACCTACCAGCTGGAATTGTAAGATGTATACTACAAGTAGGCTCAGTGGTATTCATAACTTCTAAATTTCAGATTTCGGTTATGGATATGGGTGTGGAAACGATTACGAATATGGTTACGAATGCGATTATGGATACGGTTATAGATAGGTATAGGGCTACGGATACGGTTACGGATACGGTTCGGGATTTGGATATTGTTACGGATTCGGCTACGGATACGGTTCTGAATACGGATATGGTTACAGATACGGTAACCTATACGGTTGCAGATACGGTTATGGATACGGTCACCGATATAGATACGATTTCGAAACGGTTAAGGTTAATTTTACGAATATGTTTACGGTTACAGCTACGCAAACGGTTACGGGTGGGGTTATGGATACGGTTACAGATACGGTCACGTATAAGGTAAAGGATAAGGCTACGGTTGTGTTTACTATCGTGGTTAAATTTCCGGATACGGCTATGGATACGGTTACGAAAACTGCCACGATAACGGATATGGTTCCCAATAAAAAATACGCTTACGCTTAGAGAGCAGTGAATTGCGGCCTGGAAAACAAAATATCAAAAAAGTATGTTAAGTTTCATTTAAAATAAAGTCTCAAATTTTTAATCAAATATATTTTTCCCCCAATAATCAAGTACATAAACATTAAAAATTCCAGTCAACAACAACCCTGCCTCTCAAATAGTATAACGCTAATTCGCGCAGCAAATATTCGATTACATTTAATTGAATTTTTATTTATTTCAATTCAGTTCAATATATTTTTTCACATCTTACACTGCTTAAAATGTTTGTATATATTTATATGTATGTCAACAAAAGCCGCGTAGTTTATTTCATGCCAATTTAAAAAAAATAAAATAAAAAACTGTATTAAGTTACCAAAGAAAAATCAACCAACGATGCACATCGGAAAAAAAAATTGAGAAAACGTGACGAAGCAGCAAAACAGCAAGAAAACTTTTATATTCAAATTACTCAAAACACGCTTTTAGGGGTAAAAACGAGGTTGAAATGAAATTTCCTTTTTTCAATTGCATTATTAGCTTATTGATTACCACAATAACAGAGACAAATTAGAAGAATATTCAAGTGTCAATTTCAAAGAAAATCATAAAGGAAATGGGGGGAAAACATTGTTGCATGAAAAAAGAAGTTGTAAATATGGTGATTATATAATTTAATGAAATTTACGACTACTATTTTTGGAATACAATATCACTGTACCATACACTGAGGGAAATCTATGGCTAAAACATCTACATATAAAAATTTGATAAATTTTATCAATATAAAAATACATGTAAGGCGCAAAAACCTCCGAAGACAGCTTCTCTTCCAATTTGCATCGTGCTCCTTTTTAATTTTTCCTACAAATTGGCGGGACGGGACCTACTTGTTTTGTGCCGACTCCGAACGGATGCAGATGAGTTTTGACTGAGAAGCCAAACACTGCCAAGGGGCGATCCCGCTTAGAAAAGTTTTCTTCTAATTGAAAAACTTGTTTCTAAAATTTTGATGTTGCTTTGCCCGAAGTGTGAACCCAGGATTTTCGGTGTGGTGGGCGGAGCACGCTACCATCACGCCACGGCGGCCCCTCACTCACTTCAATCAATATGGATGTTCTTAATCCAGAATATTAAAGTTTAATAAAGTTTATATCCGCTCCTTGTTCAAGGCGGAGTGTGCTGAATATTGGTCTGAGGGATTTCACTATCATAATTTTTCTTCAGCACATCATCCACATCGTATGTGCCAGCCGAAGATAAAAGCTCAAACATACAACCAACAACAATAACAGATCCCGTCGTCGACGAAACGCCAACTGTATTTTCACACTCCTTTTCGTAGGCCTCCTTCTCTCTATCAGCCTCTACGAGATAGATGTCATTTCGTCAAAAGAGGTAACTCCTCTCGTATCAGAAGGAGGGCTGATGGACTTTGCCTCCTTACCGCGATTAGCCTCAAGTTATTTGTTGGTTATTTCCCCAAGGTACTCGTCGAGAGCACGAATCAGCACGAGTACCCATCCAGAAGATAAGGTAAAATCAAGAGTATTCAAAAGATGACCGCGAAACTGGGTTCCCATGAAGGCTGTCATATAGTTCAACATTGTATCGAAGAAGAACTTTTTTTACCTTCCGATAAAGTTCATATTTTCATAACATACGGTTTACCATATTAGTACGGTTTATTATTTTCCAAGCTATTGTGCTACCTTCTACATATCCTGCGATGAAAAACCCGTGAAGGACGCTTCAAAGGAACGAGTTCAAGCAGCAAAGTTTGCCTTATACATATTTACTTCGTACTCGATGAATCGACGATAGACTTTCCAATCCGTTTGGGAGAGCATAAGGAAACAGGAATTGCATATGATCCATATAGCACAAGAGGCGCGGACAAAAGCGCGGAGCTGCAAAATTTCTGAGATCATGTGCAAAGCCTACGAAGATAGACTCACAAAGTTGCTTAAATCTCTACAGAGAGGAGACTTAAGACTCACCAAGTTCAAACTAACTAGATACTGCCTTCTAACAGCAGATGTTGAAAGTGAGAGCTGTATGAAAAAATAGTTGTTCGTTTGCTGCGCTCACCAGTTCAAGGCTCCAGCTATTAGGGGCGAAAGAGTTGCCAAAGCAGTTTGTAAGCTAGATTCCACAAAACATTTAGGACGAGAGTTATTTAGTCGTCGAACAAATTCTGTTAAGACTATGGACCAGGGTAGGGTAGTATTTCGATGTGATGCACTAATTGAGGGAACTAAGGCTGTTAGCATATGAAATTTGCTATAGATGAGTTATGGGTGTGCCATATATTGTTTATCGACGATTTTGTTATCGAAAATAAAATGTATCGTTTTTTTAATTATCGTTTATTTATCGAAACGTTATCTGTATTTTATCAAAAATTTAATTTATTCGTTATCGAAAAGTTACTGCCAACTATGGATATCGATTTGCCATCGATTATTTGCCGATAAATTTACAACTGGATAATAATTTTTTATCGATGGGTACACAGGGATATAAGTAGTAATCCATTTCTTATCGACGACTCTTTAGGTTGGTTATATATATGTACATATATCGGTGTGTTATCGACAAGTTATCACTTTGCGAACGAAGTGTAAGAAACAAAAGCGACCGATTTGTTATCGATGAGTTATCGATTTTCAATCGGTTTATCATCGAAAAATTAAAACTATTGATTTATTTTAGAAAAGTTATCAATTATTTATCAAAAAGTTTTCGACATGTTATCAAAGAGTAACCAATTCGCAAACGTAAAGTTATCGGATTGTTGCCAAAAATGTATCTATATGTTATCGAAAAGTTTTCGATTATTTATAAAAGGTCATCGATATGTTACCATTAGTTTGCGAATAGTTATCGAAGTTTTAATAAAATTATCGATTTTATTATCAAAACTTTATCGATTTGTTATCGACCAGCTATCGATTTCTAATCAGAGTGTTCAAAGAGTTATTGGCGTGCTATCGGTTTGCTACCGACAACTACTCGGTTTGTTATGAACAAGATGCCAATACGATTTCTATATAAACCGATGGCACATCTGTAATCTGTTAGTTAACAAGCCGACAACAAATCGATAGCTCGATGAGCATAACCGAATCTCTGTCAGTTATCTTTATTTTTACAATGTCCAAAACACATATATATGAGTTTTCTTATATATTTACATATATGAATACACACATATATTTATACTTTTGCTTACGACTCTGTAAACCCACTTAAGGCTGTGAGCAAACGTAACCCACAAAGAGAATTTACCTGTTGATTGCCTCGGAAGCGTTAAAGCCGCCCTTGAAGGGTACGTTTGTGCTGCATGACGCGACTTTACGCATATATATGCAATAAAATATTTCTTGCATACTTCCTGGCGCTGAGGACTAAATATACACAGTACAGACGTAAATGTTCACATTTAACCAAAAAGTGCGATTCCCAAAGGTCATATAAAATTTATGAAGTATTCATTTACACTCACTTAAATCAAAGATGTTTATAATGTGGTAAACAGAGTTCACTTTTGGTTTGGATATATTTTAAACCGATGTTTTTATACTCATCTGAGCAAAGCTCACAGAGTATATTAATTTTGTTCGCATAACGGTACCCCGTAACGGCATAAACTAATCGAGATAGATATAGACTTCTATATATCAAAATGATCTGGGCGAAAAAAGAAATCCATTTAGCCATGTCCGTCCGTCTGTCTCCCGTGAACACGATAACTTGAGTAAATTTTGAGGTATCTTGATGAAATTTGGTATGTAGGTTCCGGGGCACTCATCACAGATACCTATTTGAAATGAATGAAATCGGACCATAATCACGCCCACTTTTTCGATATCGAAAATTTCAAAAAACAGAAAAAGTGCGATAATTCATCACTAAAGACGGATAAAGCGATGAAACTTGGTAGGTGGGTTGACCTTATGACGCAGAATAGAAATTTTGTAAAATTTTGGTCAACGGGCGTCGCACGGCCGACTTTTAAAAGAGGGTAATTTAAAAGTATTGCAGCTGTAATTAGCAGTCGTTGAAGATATCATAATGAAATTTTGCAGGATCGTTACTCCTATTACTATTTGGAAACGCCTTCACATATACCACTAGGGGCCTCTCCATTTTAAACCCTCATTAATACCTTGAATTTGATACCCATATCGTACAAATACATTCTACAGTCACCCCTGGTCAACCTTTATGACGATATCTCGAAAAGGCGTCCACCTGTAGAAGTAAGGCCCACTCTCTTTTAAATTTCTCATTACCCATATCGTACAAACACATTCCAGAGTCACCCCTGGTCCACCTTTATGACGATATCTCGAAAAGGCGACCACCTATAGAACTAAGGCCCACTCCCTTTTAAAATACTCATTAACACCTTTCATTTGGTACCCATATCGTAGAAACACTTTCTAGATTCACCCCTGGTCCACCTTTATGGCGATATCTCGAAAAGGCATCAACTTATAGAAGTATGGCCCACACCCTTTTAAAATACTCTTTAATACCTTCCATTTGATACCCATGTCATACAAACACATTCCAGGGTTACCCTAGGTTCATTTTGCTACATGGCGATTTCCCCTTATTTCGTCTCCAAAGCTCTCAGCTGAGTATGTAATATTCGGTTACACCCGAAATCAGCCTTCCTTACTTGTTTTGCTTACAAACTTCAATACCTCTCACATTTCTCCAACAGCTAATTTTCTCTTTTCCTTTTTCAGTCCCTCTCCACTTAAAGTTCCATTGAATTTTGAGAAATTCTGCTCATTCTGCAGCTTCTGTATAGTTCGTATAGCTGAACTGTCGAATAAATAACTCAAATATTCTGAATAGCAATATTCCCTTTATTTACAACTCTACTATGGCAGTAGTACAATTACAATGCGTTCTTTAAATATAGCGTTTAAAATCAAACGGCCTGATTATTCCTCAGCTTCCGCTACTTCTATACACTCTGTTGCCTCGTCCGCATATTTCTCCTACCGTCTAAACGTTTCGGAAACATGTCTTCTGGAACAGTTGTATCTCGACTTGGTTATGTATGTGTGAGTAACAAGTTTTGCTCTTAGGTGAAGATAACATGCTGTGTGTTTGTTTCTATTTCTTCTTCGCTCTTATCGCTGTGTATGTGAAATAATCACTCTGTTTCAAGCGCTGGTTGTATGTGTGGCTGCTTGCTTTAATGCGTACATGTACATAAGTGAAGCTGCTTGCTTTATTGTTGTTGCGGATTTATTTAGTAGCAGCATAGTGATGTATAGAACAGAAGATATATTCTTCGTTCAGGCACTGCATACATAGAACTGTGGTTCTCGAAAAGGAAGCTTTAAAGAACGTATTCTACGTTTGCTATGGTACTTACATTTTGTAAATTAAAAGTATTGTGACGAATATTAGCAACACTAAGGGATACTATCATCTCTAAGCCAATACTAAGCAGTGACTTGTATGCACATCAACAAATAAATCATTATGTCTATACATATGTCCCATACAAGCAGCGCAGAGCACAAACACATGCATATATCTGAGATACTCCCAAAAGTAGGCAATTATTTGTGCAAGTATCACTCACATATACACGCGCATATGAGAAGCTATACACGTGCATCTGTAGTTATAATTTTATAGCTGGTAACTAAGTAAATTCTGGAAACGCCTAGAAGTATGGAACGAGGAAATCGAAGAGTATAAAAGAGCGCAATCTGGGCAATCATGGAATCAGTTGGATTTAAGCACGCTATCTGTCGAGAAGTAGTAGTGTTATTGTGAAGTACTTGAATAAAGGCCATTTTGCATTATTGAATAGTAGTTATTTATTCAACAGTTTAGTGACTCGAACGTTAGTAGAAGGTTGCAAATAAGAGGAATTGCAGTAAATTTGTTACAGTATATAAAACCCATCACTTTAGTGTTTTTGGGAATATGAAACCTATTTGTTTTTTTATTTCTTTAATCAATTCTTCTCTTTTTCACTTACCTCATTCTCAAAAACAAACTCAAATATTTTCAATTTATTTCATTCTCCCACTACCACCTCACCGCATACCCATTCGTATAGACCACCGGCGTCATGTCAACCAATTTAAAGCCACTTCACGTAAATTCAATTTGTTCGTTGATAAATCTTAATTTGCACCTGAGCGTGCTGAGCTGAGCGCTGCTTAATACACCGGGCGTGTAAGCAACAAACTCTTCACGCCACAGGTGGCAACCCACGCTACACCGTAGTTATATGGGGTTCTTGCTAGCAAATATCAAAAAAAATAAAATTAAAATAAACTACAAACAACTGTGTTTAGCATTTCTTCGTCTACAAAGCTTACCATAATACCGTTAATACCACAAACGTTCTGCTCAACAGCCAACACCAACACCTTATCGACGGCGCACTTCTCGCACACATCGACATACACACATTCCATGTCCTACTGCAATGTTCAAGTATTTTCTACAATTCCCTTATCCAATTGCTTGACTGTTTGAGGTTTAGATGCTGATTGTCGGCGTGAGTATTGAAACGTGCCATATAAATGTTTATAAGGATTGTTTTCTATATCCTTCATCCGGCTCATAGCACTTTAAAAATATTTACTAGCATATCAGTAAACAATTGGAAGTGGAGTCGATTTCATTTTCATTTCGATTTATGCCTTTTAAACACATTTTATAATTTTTATTTATTTTATTTATAAAAAAATTAGTTGCTGTTTTCTCTTTTTTCTTACCCAGGTGAACGCTCATGATTTCATTGCACTTTGATTTTATTGGCAGTTTTGTTCGAATTTTGTTATTTATACTCACGTTCGAAAGCAAAAAAATATGTGTACTTAGCCTTAGTTACCATTTCTCACGTACCGAATAGTGTATGCATAAGTTGAAGTGTGGATCTAGTTATATAAATGGTGAATATTTGGAGCCGACAACTTTTTTGAACCTTCTTCAGCCGTTTATTTTTTCCAGCCGGGGGTAGATTCAGTAACTAAGTTTTAAGATTTACACTTTTTCTTAATATAATTTGTATGAAAGAAAAACATTTCAAAACTCACACTTACTGAATACGGCCCCCGTTGCTATTTTTGTATCGGCTACCTACTTTTAGCCGCCTATTTTCTTTAGTCGTTTACCCTTTTTCGAACCGTGTACTTTTTCTTGAACCGATTACTTTTTTGGACCGGCTATTTTTTTTATCCGGTTACTTTTTATTGAACGGGCTACTCTTCTTGGACCGTTCACTTGTTTGAACTGATAATTTTTCTGAACCGGTTTCTTTTTAATAAAACCGGTTGCTTTTTTGGACCTGTTCCTTTATTTGATTCTGTTACTTTTTTAAAAGAATAACTATATTTGACCCGGTTGGTTTTTTGGAAACGGTTGCTTTTTTGAACCGTTTAATTTTTAAACTAATCCCTTTTTTGAACCGATTACATTCTTTTAAACCGGTAAGCTTTTTCTGGAATGAAGACAATTTGGAAAGGATCCATTTGTTCACATTTTTTGAACTGGTTACCTTTCTTGAACCGTTTACTCTTTTGAAATGGTTACCTTACACATTTTGAACAGCTACTTTTTATACTTTCATGAACATGATATGGTATATTAACTTTGGTCCGATGTTTGTAACGTTGAGAATATAGAAGATAGACTCACCATTAAGTATACCGAATTGATCAGGGCGACGAACTGAGTTGATATAGCCATGTCCGTCTGTCCGTCTGTCTGTTTGAACGCAAACTAGTCCCTCAAATTTTGAGATATCTCAATGAAATTTGGCACAAGGAGTATTTTTGTATTATATTAGACATTTGTCGGATCCGGTAGGATCGGACCACTATAACATATATCTCCCATACAACCGATCGTTCAGATAAGACGATTTTGGTCATTCCTGCCGCAATTTAGAAAGTATAAACGTGAAACTCGGCGATATATATTCTAATACTTATCATAGAAGATATCCTGAAAAAATCACTTTGATCGGAGCTATATATAGTATATATCCCATACAACCGATCGTTCAGATAGAAAGATTTTTGGCCATTTCTCCCTTAATTTCCAATATAAAACGTGAAACTTGGTGATATATATTCTAATATATCATAGACGATTTTCTGAAAAAATCACTTTGATCGGAGCTATATATATATATATCCCATACAACCGATCGTTCAGATAGAAAGATTTTTAGCCATTTCTCCCTTAATTTCCAATATAAAACGTTAAACTTGGTGATATTTATTCTAATATATCATAGAAGATTTCATGAAAAAATCATTTCGATCGGAGCTATATATAATATATATCCCATACAACCGATCGTTCAGATAGAAAGATTTTTGCCATTTCTCCCTTAATTTCCAATATAAAAACGTTAAACTTGGTGATATATATTCTAATATATCATAGAAGATTTCCTGTAAAAATCATTTCGATCGGAGCTATATGTAATATATATACCCATACAACAGATCGTCAGATAGCGGGTTTTTTGCCATTTTTATACTCAGATTGAGCAGAGCTCACAGAGTATATTACTTGATTGGGATACGTTGGTTGTACAGGTATAAAGGATCGAGATAGATATAGACTTCGATATATCAAATCATACAGTATCGAAAAAAAATTTGATTGAACATGTCCGTCCGTCCGTCCGTCCGCCCGTCTGTCCGTTAACAACGATAACTTGACTAAATTTTGAGGTGTATCTTGATGAAATGGTATGTAAATTCCTGGGCACTCATCTCAGATCGCTATTTAAAATTAACGATATCGACTATAACCACGCCCACTTTTTCGGTATCGAAAATGTTTCGAAAAACCGAAAAAATGCGATAATTCATTGCCAAAGGCGGTTAAAGCGATGAAACTTGGTAGTATGGGTTGAAGTTATGACGCAGAATAGAAAGTTAGTAAGATTTTGGACAATGGGCGTGGCACCGCCCACTTTTAAAAAGAAGGTAATTAAAAGTTTTGCAAGCTGTAATTTGGCAGTCGCTGAAGATATCATGATGAAATTTGGCAGGAACGTTACTACTATTACCTATATATTTGTTAAATAAAAATTATCAAATTGGATGAAGAACACGCCCACTTTTTAAAAAAATTTTTTTTAAATTCAAATTTTAACAAAAAGTTTAATATCTTTACTGTATATAAGGAAATTAAGTCAAAATTCAACTCCACTAATGATATGATGCAACAAATATACAGAAATTTGAAAATGGGCGCGGCTCCGCGTCGGCCACCCTAATGGCTATATCTCGAAAAGGCGTCCACCTATAGACTATGTCCACTACCCTCTTAAAATGCTCAGTAAACACCTTCGTTTGATACCCATATCGTACAAACATTCTAGAGTCACCCCTGGCCCACCCTAATGGCGATATCTCGAAAAGGCGTCCACCTATAGACCTAATGCCCACTCCCTCTAAATGCTCATACACTTTCGTTTTTGATACCCCAATCGTACAAACATTCTAGAGTCACCCGTGGTCCACCCTAATGGCTACATTCGAAAAGGCGTCCACCTATAGACCTAATGCGTTAAAATCTCATACCCTTTCGTTTGATACCCATTCGTACAAACATTCTAGATCACCCTGGTCCCCACCTATGGCGATATCTCGAAAAGGCGTCCACCTATAGAACTAATGGATTAATCCCTATTTTTGGGAAAAGTACTCATTACCACAAGTTACATTTGATACCCATATGTACAAACACTCACTAGACGTCACCCCTGGCCCACCTAATGGTCGATATCTCGAAAAGGCGTCCACCTATAGACCTACTATGTCCACACAGCACCTCTTAAGATGCGACCGATACTACCTTTCGTTGCATACCACATGATCTGTACAAATTCATGTCTAGAGTCACCCCTGGCAACGCTAGATAGGCGATATCTCGAAAAAGGCGTCGACCTAACTAGACACTAATGCCCACTTGGTGCACGTGGCCCCTCACTTAAAATCGAGACTCAGTAACGCGTTTCGCTTTGATACACACATACGTACAAACATTCTAGAGTCACGCATTGGTCCAACCTTTGATGGCGATATCTCAGAAAAGGCGTCCAGTCCACTATAGAGCCTAGAGGCCTACACTCCCTTTTAAAATACTATCGTTACCACCTTCACTTTGATAACCCATATCGTACAAAATCATATTCGAGAGTCTACCCGAGAGTGGCCCACCTGTATGGCGATTTCTCGAAAAGGCGTTCACCTATAGAACTAAGATCCACTCCCTTTTAAAAATACTCATTAACACCTTTCATTTGCATACCCATATCGTACAAACACATTCTAGAGTCACCCTGGTCCACCTTAATGGCGATCATCCTCGAAAAAGGCGTCGTCCACCGATTAGACCTAAGGCCCACTCCCTCTTAAAATGTCAGTAACACTTTCATTTGATACCCATATCGTACAAACAATTCATAGAGTCAGCCCTGGTCCACCGTTTATGGCAGATAGAATCCCTAAATGATCGGCTCCATACATAGAACTCCATGGCTACTCTCTATATAAAATACTCTTTAAAGATCCTTCCATTTGATAATACACATGTCATGACACTAACACATCACACAGTTACCCTAGGTGCAAAACCATATACTACAGATGGTGAATTTTCCTTATATTTGTGTCTCCTAGTGCTCTCAACTAGAGCAGGTAATGTACGTCACACCCGACACACTGAGCCTTCCGATACTATGTTTATTTATATATTACCTTAAAACATGTTTTAGGTAGTGTACATCTGTTCACTATATATAATCTCCTCGATATACATCCGATTATTTGGAGATTACGACGGGATAAGATCTTGTACACGGCCAGACAGTCTGTCCTGTACTTTGTGAGAACTCGTTACGCTTTCTGATATCCGTTTATCTTTTTTGGAGCGAGTACATATACTTCTTGAATCGTGGCGATATTGGACTAGTTACTTTTTCTATAAACAGGGATATATACCTATTGTGCGGACAATATTAGCAACACTATAGTAGGCATACTGATCATCATCTCTAGCCGATACTAAGCAGTCATTTGTGTCTACATAAACAAATCAACCATTATGTCTACACATATGCACATACAATCAGCGGAGAGATACGCACAAACACATGCATATATCTGAGATACTCACAAAAGTATGCAATCATTGGTGGAAGTATTACTCACATATACACGCGCATATTGCTATGCGAGAAGCTATAAACGTGCATCTGTAGTTTATAGCTGGTAAGTTTATAGCTGGTAACTAAGTAGTAAATTCTAGAAGAAGAAACGCCTACAAGTATGCAACGAGGAAACCGAAGAGTATAAAAACAGCACAAGCTGAGGCATGAGCAATCAGTTTGATTTAAGCACGCTATTGTTGTGAAGTTAAGTGTTATTGTGAAGTACTTTCAGTAGTCTAATAAAGACCATTTTTGCATTATTGAAATTGAAGTTATTTATTGCACAGTTTAGCGTTCGAAGTTATCAGAGACTTGTAAAGAAGGGGAATTTCCCTAAATTCGTTAAAATATTTTAAACCAGTTATTATCTATATTTTTGCCAATTAATTTTTTGACGGATTTTCCTTGAACCGTAGCTTTTTTTCACCAGCTATTTTTTTTAATCGACTACTTTTTTTCCACCGATACCTTTTTTATAATGGTAACTATTTTGAGGGTCGCCCCTCGCAGTGTTTGCAAGCGCTCCGGGTGTATTTCTGCCATGAAAAGCTCTCAGTGAAAACTCATCTGCCTTGCAGATGCCGTTCGGAGTCGGCATAAAACATGTAGGTCCCGTCCGGCCAATTTGTAGGGAAAATCAAGAGGAGCACGACGCAAATTGGAAGAGAAGCTCGGCCTTAGATCTCTTCGCTGGTTATCGCGCCTTACATTTATTTATTTATTTAACTATTTTGAAAGCTTCGGCTGCTTCACAGCTTTAAACTGTTTTGAATACTTTTTTATATTTTTAAGGCAAGTAAAATGCTACGTAGAGCCCTAGTACTGCAAAGATTTCTAGATAGGATCATTTCTTAGACTAGAATTTTTTTAGGCATTATAAAATACAAAAATACCCCTTAAAGTGGGCCCCTCATAAAAAAAGTCATAGTAATTGATTTTCCCCTTCATGAATGCTATGTATATAGTGTACAAATTTTTGTTATGATTCGTCAGTACTCGAGTTCATTGGTTGGTTCCCGAAACTTTGGAAAATTCTAGGTCAAAACAGTTGCCCTCCGAGCCCTATAGTTTGTTTACATTTCGATAAGCTAATGTCCTATATGTGAGAGCAGCATGGGCTGTCACATTAGACACGATACGGAATGGAATGGTCACAAAAGTTCGATGCTCTTAAAAAATGTTAATGAAGATTTTAAGTGTTTTATCGTCACAGATAAGGCCATTTTGCTAGACAATTTAAGAGTATACTTTTTTCTGGGTTATGATACAGTCATGTAAGGTGCCCAAAACCTTCCTAGCTCTGTTCCCTACATTAAGATTAATTGGCAATAAAGTTTATTGTCCTACTTCTTTTTCCCAATTAATTCATTCGCCGCCTTACGGAATGTTTATTTAATATGGTTTCAATTCAAATTCGGGCCCAATCTATGTTTGAAAATCATAAGCAACCACTTTAAATTTTCCCATTAACACTTGAACATAAATACTTCACGCCAGTTTCCTGCCGATGACCCAAGTGTTGTATCAGTGACATCGTCCAATCTCATCTCATTTCCTTTCATGGTTTGTCATTCTTATTTTATTGTACATAACTGTTGTATATTTTTAGTGTGGACATTTCAATTAGTCTAATGCATGTTTAAGCCATTTGCTTGATTGTCCAATGCATTGTTTGCCATATGAAAAAATGGTCATTCAACTGACAATGTTAATTGGCCTCTATGGTCAAATGGAAGGATTTCAGGCTTAAACTAAATATGTTAACAATAGCTATACCTTATATACTTATCAACGAAGAACATAATCGTATATACATACATGCATGTATATTAGGCCGGGTCGATTTGCGGGGAGGCAAATAAATCGCCCATTGCTCTGTGAAAATCATATTCTGGGGATCAAAATAAGAAACTTTGCCAAAGGAACCATACCTCTAAAACGAATTCCGATGTCTTGGGTCGAAGGGGCAAATTTGAAAAATCCCACTTTGAAATGCCTATGTTTTTTTCTTTTTGGAGTTTATTTTTCTCTTTAGAAATTTATTTAGTCAGAACATATGTAAATGAAAAAATGATTTAACTTAGTAATAGAAAAGAAATTAAAAAAAAATTATTAGAAATTAGCGTTTTTTACAACACCCTTTTAAAACCAAGGCATCACTGTGATGCATTTGCATGTCGTAAACATAGTTGTGTGGGTTTTTTACTCAACCGTTTTAAAAAATGAAGGTATCACTGTGACACAATTGCAGATCGTAAAATTTGCTTGTGGTTATTTTTTTAGCCACCACAAGACACAGCAGG
>JARSSU010010048.1:0-35499 GCA_029619165.1 Eurosta solidaginis | reverse complement strand
TTTAAATTTTTCGAATTTTTCATTTCAACAAATTATAATTGACTTAATTATCGCTGAATTGAAAACACGTGTCTCGTATACTTTATGGCGACGAGGGAAAACCCATTTTGTGCAAATAAATAGCTTACTTTTGATCAAAGATTGGGCATGAAAAAAGTGAACAATCATCAAGTGTGATACAGTGGAGGTCCAAGTCAAGTGTCTTCAGACGAATGCAAAGAAGAACGTGTCAGTGACATAACTATAATCGTAGTAGTCACATCAAAATGTCGAATAACTTTATTGGAATGGTAGAACCATATCATTCCTTGTGGGGACTTTCCTGGCTATAAGGACAGGATGACAATTCTTTGTCTGCAATTCGTTTCACAGCAACTAAAGCACCATTGTGCGGTGCAGAAGTCTATGAACTGTGTAAAAAACTAACAACGCCTCAATTGCCAAGTCAAAACGTATGCAGAAGTGATGAAAGTTTTGACTGACTATTATCAACCTAAAAGAAACAAGCGTTCAGAAAGTTACAAATTTTACAACGCCATGCAAGAAGAAGGTGAGACCATTTCCGATTATATGTGAGGTTAAAGTTTTTGTCTCAGGAATGTGAGTTTGGTGATTTTATCACAACCGAATATGCTAAAGACGTTCTTATTTACAACAAAAGCATTTGAATGAAGAGTTATTAGATCAGCTAATTAGAGGTCTCAAAGTTAAAGAATCCAACAAAAACTTATGGATGACCTAACCTCAAATTTCGATAAAGCATTGTGAGAAAGCCCTTCAATGGAGTTAACAAAGAAAGGTCAAATCGAAATGCGTTCGAATGTAGTCAATAGTCTAAAGTGACACTAACACCAATAAAGACAAAAGCTTTCTGTCAAGTCAGATAGTAAGCTCAAAAAGTCAGAAGCAAACACAAAAATCAAAAAAGTCTTATGACAGTCAAGCGCAAAGTTTAATAACGGCAAACGGTGTGGAAGGCATACGACGAAAAGAAATGCCCTGCAGTCAATTGGGAATTGTTTCAAGTGCAACGTAAGGGTCCGCACTTCAAAAGTTTGTACATCATTCGAGTCGATAAAGAGCATCAATAATATCAACGATGTCAATGAAGCATGCTGTATTGATGTAAAAGTCAACAATATTCTGGTAAAAATGCTAGATAATTATTCCATGGATGGCGTGGTAGGTTTGAAAGCAAAATAGTTATCAAATCAATTGTAGAAAACAGATATATTTGAAAATATTAGGAATAGATTTCCTAACATTGTTGATGAAAAAATGAATGAAGTCATGAAAAACTTTGCAAGTAGATTAGTCTTAAAAAGAAAATAAGACACCAGGTTTTCATGCCGTACACTATTCCTTTTAAATACGTGATCAAAGTCAGTTTAGAACTTGATCGCTTATGTAAAGAAGAAATATTAGAGCCTATTCAATATAGCCAATGGGTCAGTCCTATCGTGATTGTTGCAAAATCGAACGGTGAAATACGGATTGTCTCGATGGAAAAGCGTCATTAAGTAAGTGTCTAGAATTTTCCACTATCCATTACTTTAGTTGACGATATATTCGCCGATTTTGCAAATTGCAAATTTTTTTCTGTTATCGATTTGAAAGGCGCATATCAACAATTAAAATTGTCCAATAATTCCAAAAATATTCTTGTCGTAAATACTCAAAATGGCTTATATGCATAAAGCGTTAACATTTGTATTAATTGTGCTGCATCGATATTTCAGTCCGTTATGGATCAAATATTAAAGGCATGCCATTTGTAAGAGCATTTCAAGACGATATAATTATTGGAGGATCTGCAACAAGCCACGGATAATGTTTACGCGGTGTGTAGTCGTTTATCTGAATTCAATGTTAAAATTAATAATGAAAAAAGTCAATTTTAAAAAAGTCGGTCGAGTATTGGGTCAATGTTTAACAGATAATGGAGTGAAACCAATCCAAATAAAGTTAGAGCCATTGTTAATGACCAGCACCAACTAATGTGCAACAATTACAGTCATAGTGGGTCTTGTAAACTATTATTTGTTCCAAATATGTCTACTGAACTGAGCGTTCTGTATGAATTGTACGAAAAGAAAAACCATTCAATTGGATGATGACTGTCAGAGAGTATTCGAAAAAGTAAAAATTTCATAGTGAAAGCAACGCATTGGAAAGAAGCCATTATTGTCTCAACTGACGGCAAGCCTTATGGAGTGGAGCAGTCCTCTCACACATTGTAAATGGTAGGTAACATCCAGTTTTGGGCTAGCTATTATTTTTGCCGTGAGAAAGTTTCATAAGTACCTATTTTGGACACCCTTACAACTTTTACAGATAATTCAATCATAAAAGAAATTTCAGTCCTAACAAGTCTAATAGCTCGGTTGCAGCTGCACGCTTGCAACGTTGGTCAGTTGAATTGTCTATGTATCGATATGAAAATCAAACACGAAAGTGCTACACAACATGTCCCATGTGGAGGCATGTCCCGTCTACCACTGGAAAATGAACAAACAGTAATCAAAATATTTCGTAACTTTGTAAGTATCTCAAATGATTTGCCTTGCTACACAAACACAAAGCTGATCCATATTATCGTATATTTACTCATTCGTTAAAGAGAAATGGCCAATGAAGTGCAGGAAAAATTTAAAAGTACTTTGTCAATAGAGAGACAGTTGTCATTGAAATAATGTCTATTTACTTTCGAGTAGTGTCCCTAAGGAATTGCAAAATCGTGTTTGAAAATGCTTCATGGAAAGCCACCTGGGTATACTCGATGAAATGAGTAGCAAGATCATACGTTGTTGGAATAATTGACGACAAGGACATAGAAATTATGTCAACGATGCGAAGTATGTCAACAAACAAGAACACCAAACAAACCATAAACGAGGACATTTCATTTGAGAGAATCCATATTTAGTTTTTCGATTTTGCCGTCAAACAATTTTTGTAATGTAACACTTACTTACTTACTTAATTGGCGCTTAACGTCTAAACGGTAATTGTAAACTCATATACTAAATTTTGTGAAATTAAAATTATGAGTTCAACTATCTGTATCGCACGTAAGAGACCAATTGGTCAATATTCGAATATTTTCGGTTATCCATATTGGTAGCGATAATTGTCCCCCATTTCAAGTTTTGAATTCAGTAGAGTGTAAAAGAAATGTATGAACGTATATAAAAGCCCGCCATATCATCCCGAGTCGAACGGATTAGACTTTATTAAATTATTATATAAAAAGAAAATGGTATTAACACGTATGATAAGATCCCGCCATACATACGGACGTCGAAACGGATAATTAGCGTTATGCTGTGTAGGACTGTTCGAAACTTTATTCAAAAATATGCTGACTAAACAAATTCTTGTCCATGGCACATAAAGTAAAAAAATGTTACTGTCCTATCGTAGCACGCCGACAACAGCTACGGTCAGTCACCGTCATCAATTTTATTAGCATACAAACCTCGAATTGTAGTTAGATGGTAAAAAGTGAGAAGTTGTGATTCAAAACAGAAAGATTGTAAACAATCTACCTTAAGAAAAAATGTATTACTAAGCCCATTGAATACAACAACAACCAAGGTGGAATTATCAAGAAGGGTAAATTTAATATTACTTAAAAACTCATTTTAAGATTTGGTCAAATGGTACAGCTGTAGTTACAAAAAAGATAATCTGATTTAAGATATCTAATAATCAGTAAATTCAATCATAAATTCGTTATGTACAGTTAACCATCTACGAAAAAGAAAGTTCGAACGGTTGTAGTTTTAGTAGAAAATATAAATGCACCAAACGATGCCAATAATGATGTATACAAAATGATACTGACGATAAGGTTCAGCAAAGTTGAGGAAGACACAACCACTTATGGAGATACTCCCCAACCGCAAAAGCGCAATGGACGACCAATTCCAGTCGTTTTTACAAATCTGTAGATTGTTAAAAAATAAAAGGGAGGATGGAATATATTCTAGCAACGCTGAACTATCAAAATGATAGAGATATGTATATATGTTTGTTTCTGAAATAAAAACACTTGAATTATTATCGCTGAATGAAAAGACGTGTCTCGTATATTTTAATGCGAAACCGATTATAGCGTGCAGATTTTTTATGCAAACATGGACTTCTCATTGATATAAAAAACAACTGTTTAATAGATCCATTAACCAAATTTATCAGTTAACACAAAAATCGTACTATTGTAACATGTCGCTTCCAACATTTTTTCAGTAGAAAAATCAATACAGCGAAAATGGTTGAAGAATTGCCTTCCCTTATAGAAGAGCAAGTTATTCAAAACACAGTTAAACACAACCACAGTTCATAGACTAGTTACAGAAGGTAATCTCCTTCTCACGCCAAGACGTTTAGAACCCAATCAAATTAAGGTAGCTAAAACTAAATTGCTTATACATTGTAAAAACTGGAGTTGGAGACCATCAATTCATCTGTCAGCATCACGCTTCATTTAGTACCACAAAAAGAGAGTAATGATGGCGGGGTCCCTGACAGCTGATTTAGAAGACTAATACTGTTACTGTTCTGCCGCTGTACCCTCTACACATATACAGGATTTTAATATGAATCTAAGAACTAAAAAGCTGATTTTCAAAGTGAGATCTGTTCGAGCGTATCACCAAATACCAATGCAGAGAAGAGATATTATAAACAGCGATTACTACTCCTTTTGCTATGTGTGAGTTCATTCGAATGCCTTTCGGCTGAACGAACGGTGTAGGACAATCTCCGGATGATTCACACCATATATGGAATTGAATTAATCTTAAATTTTGAAAGGTTGTTGAGATAAAAGATGTTTAGTTCATCATCTGTTGCTGTTCCGTTTCTAAAATTTTGTAAAATTGTAAAATTCTGAATTTGAATGCCTCTATTTCAAATGCCTAGGTAAAGTATCAGCCACACATTTTCTTGTCCTAGTATATGCTGAATATCACTTGTACAATTGTGCAAAACTCAAGATGTCTGGCTTGTCGCGGACTTCGTCAGTTTCCTTGAATTGAGAGATGGAAAATGAAGGGATTATGATCAGTGTTACACAGTTGAATTCTCATCCTTCTAATAGATATCGAAAATGTTTAATATTAAGAGAGAGTGCGAATAGTTCTCTATCAAAAGAAACTATATACTCATTTCAGCTGAGAAATTTCTTCGAATAAATATCGAGAAGCTGCACGATTTATGTTAACATTTGTTGTAGAAACACACACGACTGCCGTACTGTATGCATCTACAGTGTAAGTTCATTTTGCATCTTGTTGCTAAATGATTAACAAGCCTTACATGCAAATTTATTCTTCATGCATGTTCAACGCGTGAATAGATTATCATCCCAAATTAGAGTTTGTCTAGTGTTTATTGGATTTATATATATTAAATCATATATATAACTGCAGCATAAATTCTAGCTAATTGTGAAATATGTCTATGTAATGAGGATAACCATACCAATAAACTTTTGTGTTTGTGTTAATGGATGGTGAGTAGTTCAAGATCGCGAATAACTTTTATCTTCACTTCAGATGACGTATCCTAATTCAGAAATACTATGCCCTAGAAATCAATTCTAGTAACACCAAAAATGCATTATTGGTTTAACATTCAAACCATATTCTCCACGAAACAAAAGTTGTAAGATTAATGAAATTAGTAATAAATCTGTCGCCGTAACTACTGCTAATCAGTCTCGTCAATGCTCTCTCTTGTATCATCAGCTAATAATAATAATACTATACCAGTCTCTCGTGCTGCGAGCGTGCTCAGCTATGTTATATTCTACTGTTGTCACAAATGCATTAAATGCGAAAGCTACGTCGAATACTGCTGCTGCTGTTACTTTGTGTGCTTCTTCGCTGCCAGATGATACTCTACCACATGCTAAACCTGTTTTTAGTTCTGCTGTTACTCTCTCTACTACATTAACTGAGAATCAAAATTCTTTAGCTAAAACATTTGCTGTACCTATGCAAGCATCCCAGCAGTCTACTAATACTAAGCTTATTAGTGATACTACTCCATCTACATTCGTAAATGGTCCTAGTACTGGCCTTTGACTCTAAATTCAAATGTGTCCTCCAATGGATTGGACCGCTCACTTGATTTGTCGTCTACTAGTCGTACTATTCCAAATGCTCCAACACATACTGTGTCTCATGTTTCCGAAATGGAAAACTAATAATAAATCTAACGAAAGCCTCGTAAACAGCCTTTACTTGTTGGATCCAGCCACAGTCAGGAACTTGGTGTCGTACGATCGATGAAGTGGCTCCACATATCCTCGTTCTTACCTAGCGTTTCTTCTGACAATATTATATCTTATGTTTCTAAACATGCCTCAATTGAGAAGCGGTTTTCTGGTGTGCATTAAGCTTGTGAAGAAGGATGTTATGAAGGTGATCTAAGGAAAGTAAACTTTAAATTGGGTGTTGAAGATTGGTGTTATGAGAAGGTGTTAAATGCCGATATTTGGCCTGCGAATGTTAAACTTCGTCCCTTCCAGTTTTTATACTCCGGTTCATAATGCATAATAAGCCCTTGAAATTATATTTTCATAACGTGTCTGGTTTAAGAACAAAATCTAAAGTACTCTTTGACTTGAGCTGTCACTCGGACTATGATATTGTGTTCTTATGAGAGCTGGCTCAATGAAAATTTTTTAGCAACGAATTCTTCGATCCTAAGCTATATAATGTTTTAGGAAGGACAGAGACTTCGCGAAAACCAAGACTTCAAGAGGTGGAGGTGTACTCATGCAGTTTCCACGAAATATCGCTGTTCATTGGTTCCCTTTGGCAAATGGGGACTCGCTCTTAGATCAACTTTGTGTATCAATTTGCAGCAGCTCTAAACTTCTAATCTGTGCATCGTATATTCCGCCGTCTAGTGCTGATGGACTTTATAAAGCATATATTGATAATATTTTAGCTTTATTTACTAAGCATTCTAACATTAATTACTGTATTCTTGGTGATTTTAACCTGTGCAATATAAGCTGGAACAGACTAGATGATAGTTTTTCTTTCTTTCCTAATAATGTTACTAGTTTCGCTGAGTCTTATGTAATTGATAATTTGTTAAGTCTTAATCTTGTCCAGGGTTAATAGTTTCATTAACAGACTCTTAAAAATTTTGGATCTTATATTTATTAGCGATAATATGAATTTTTCATTAAATGAGTGCCTGGATCTTTGTCGGCTGCAAATCAACATCATGTTCCACTAGTGTTAAACTTGGAATTTTATAATTTTAACTCTATTTGTGAAGATAACCATCCTACTAGTTTTTGTTTTACAAATTGCGATTTTGATTCTGTCAACTCTGAAATGTCCTCTTTAGACTGGGATTGTCTTTTCTATGGTCTATCTTTACATGACTGCTTTGACATTTTTAAATTTAAAGTTAACAGCATCTGCAAGAGCATTATTCCTATTAATAAAAAAGATCTTATAAAATTCCATGGTATACTAAAGACTTAAAGAAACTAAAAAATTTAAGAAACAAATTTTATAAAAAATTTAGTCTTCAGGCTCTTCTTCCCATAGAGATCTATATCTGCGTTACTCGAAGGAGTTTAAATCCATGAGTAGGGTGCTACATAAAAATTATGTTCAGAAATATGAAACTGAAATCAAAACGAACCTAAAGCGTTTTGGCTTTATGTTAAGTCTAAAAAATCGTGTTCTGTTATTCCGTCTAGGTATTCTATAAAGAAACCATTGCTTCGACCTCCTATGAGGCTGCAAATCTTTTTGCGGGCTTTTTTAGTTCCAACTTTGAGTCTGACATTGAAGAAACTGAAAACCAGGGCCCAGTCGTGACTCTCCTATCAATTTTGGTTCTCTCAACCTAATAATTGATGATGTAATAGATGGCATTAGGAATATTAGTTACACAACACAGACTGATGTCGATGGTTTATCGGCCTGCCTATTTAAAAATTGTGCAGGTTTTGCTTACCCCCTTTTAATTTTACTCAATAAATCGCTTGATAGTACCCTATTTTTTAAATCGGTAACAAGAATGATATTGCCAATTACAGACCCATCTCTAAATTGTCTACGGTTTCTAAATTATTTGAGTACATCGTTAAACAGAAATGCTGTTTGCCATTAAGAGCTTGATATAACCTAATCAGCATGGCTTCCTGCCAGGAAGATCTACCACAACAAATCTAGCCATATTTTCAGAATTCTGTTTATCAGCTTTTGGTAACCGTTGTCATGTTGACACCATATATACGGACTTTTCGAAAGCTTTTGATAAAGTTAGCCACTCGCTTTTATTATCCAAACTAGCTAGTTTGGGATTTCACTCCATGTTTTTATTGTGGATAAGGTCGTATCTTTCATCTAGAAGCTGTGTAGTCAAAGTTGACAATACTTCATCACGTTCTTTTTTGCCTCCTCTGGTGTTCCCCAGGGTAGTATTTTGGGTCCGGTGCTCTTTATTATCTTTATAAATGACATATCAAGCTGCTTTCGACACTCACAATTTCTGTTATATGCTGATGACCTGAAAATATTTTCGGCTGTCACCAGTCACCTGGACTCTGTTAAGTTACAAGAGATCTTAATAACGTGTAGCCTGGTGTAATAGTAACCGATTACATTTGAACATAAAAAAGTGTTTTTCATATTTCGTTCTCAAAGTCTCGTTCTCCCATTCCCACCCTCATATTGTATCGAGGACTCTCAACTTTGCTCCCTTAGAGAAATTTCGGATCTCGGTGTTGTCTTTGATTCCAACTTCTTATTTCTTGGTCATATAAATTACATAATTGCTAAATCCTACTCAATGCTTGCATTTATTCGCCGGTTTGGGCTCAGATTTTAAGGACCCTTATACACTGAAATTATTGTATACGAGTTTGGTACTTCAAGTTAGAGTATGCTGTCTTATCTGGAGACCTTATTATGATTGTCATGATCAATCGGATTGAACGAATTCAAAAATCTTTTATTCGATTCGCTCTTCGGTCGATTGGGTTTATGATCCGTTACCCTCGTACACTGCTAGATGCCAGCTAATTACTTAAAATTGTTATACTCCAGAAGAATCATTCTGTCATTATACTCAGTTGAGCAGAGCTCACAGAGTATATTAAGTTTGATTGGATAACGGTTTGGTGTGTACATATATAAAGGAATCGAGATAGATATAGACTTCCATATATCAAAATAATCAGATCCGAAAAAAAATTTTGATTGAGCCATGCGTCCGTCCGTCCGTCCGTCCGTCCGTCCGTCCGTCCGTCCGTTAACACGATACTTGAGTAAATTTTGAGGTATCTTGATGAAATTTGGTATGTAGGTTCCTGAGCACTCATCTCAGATCGCTATTTAAAATGAACGATATCGGACTATAACCACGCCCACTTTTTCGATATCGAAAATTTCGAAAAACGAAAAAGTGCGATAATTCATTACAAAAGACCGATAAGCGACGAAACTGGTAGATGAGTTGAACGTATGACGCAAAATGTAAAATTAGTAAAATTTTGGACAATGGGCGTGGCACCGCCCACTTTTAAAGAAGGTAATTTAAAACTTTTGCAAGCTGTAATTTGGCAGTCGTTGAAGATATCATGATGAAATTTGGCAGGAACGTTACTCTTATTACTGCATGTACGCTTAATAAAATTAGCAAAATCGGAGAAGGACCACGCCCACTTTAAAAAAAAATTTTTTAAGTAAAATTTTAACAAAAAATTAATATCTTTACAGTATATAAGTAAATTATGTCAAGATTCAACTCCAGTAATGATATGGTGCAACAAAATACAAAAATAAAAGAAAAATTTCAAAATGGGGGTCGCTTCCGCCCTTTTTCATTTAATTTGTCTAGGATACTTTTAATGCCATAAGTCGAACAAAAATTTACCGATCCTTGTGAAATTTGGTAGGGGTTTAGATTCTAGGACGATAACTGTTTTTCTGTGAAAATAGGGCGAAATCGTTGGAAGCCACGCCCAGTTTTATACACAGTCGGCGTCTGCCCTTCCGCTCGGCCCGCTAACACGATAACTTGAGCAAAATCGATATATCTTTGCTAAACTCAGTTCACGTACTTATCTGAACCACTTTACTCTTGGTATGAAAATGAACGAATCCGACTATGACCACGCCACTTTTTCGATATCGAAAATTGCGAAAAATGAAAAAATGCCATAATTCTATACCAAATACGAAAAAGGGATGAAACTATGGTAAGGTAATTGGATTGTTTTATTGACGCGAAATATAACTTTAGAAAAACTTATAAAATGGTTGTGACACTACCATATTAAGTAGAAGAAAATGAAAAAGTTCTGCAGGGCGAAATAAAACACCCTTAAAAATCTTGCCAGGTATTACATATATAAATAAATTAGCGGTATCCAACCGATAATGTTCTGGGTCACCCTGAGTCCACATTTGGTCGATATCTGGAAAACGCCTTCACATATACAACTACCACCACTCCCTTTTAAAACTCTCATTAATACCTTTAATTGATACCCATATCGTACAAACTCATTCTAGAGTCACCCTGGTCCACCTTTATGGCGATATTCTCGAAAAGGCGTCACACCTATAGAACTAAGCCCACGCCCTTTTAAAATACTCATTAACAACTTTCATTTGATACCCATATTGTACAAAACGAATTCTAGGTCACCCCTAGTCCACCATTATGGCGATATCTCGAAACGGCGACACCTATAGAACTAAGGCCCACTCCCTTTAAAATACTCATTAACACCTCGTTTGATGACCATATTGTACAAACAAATTCTAGGGTCACCCCTGGTCCACCTTTATGCGATATCTCTGAAACGGTCGTCCCACCTATGGAACTAAGATTACCCCTTTTAAAATACTCATTAACACCTTTCATTGATAGCACCATATCGTCACAAACGCATTCATAGAGTCACCGCCCTGGTCCACCTTTATGGCGATATCTCGAACGGCGTCACCTATAGAACTAAGCACACTCCCTTTTAAATACTCATTAACACCTTAGTTTGATGCCCATATAGTGCAGACGCATTCTAGAGTCACCCCTGGTCCATCTTTACGGGCGATATCTCGAAAGGCGTCCATCTATAGAACTTAGGTCCACGCCCTTTTAAAATACTCATTAATACCTTTCATTTGATACCCATATCGTACAAACGACATTCTAGAGTCAACCCTGATCCACCTTTATGGCTATATCCCCTAAATGGCGTCCACCTATAGAACTATGGCCCACTCCCTCATAAAATACTCTTTAATGCCTTTCATTTGATACACATGTCATACAAACACATTCCAGGGGTTTCCCTCGGTTCATTTTCTACATGGTTTATTTTCCCTTATGTTGTCACCATAGCTCTCAACTGCAGTATGTCAGTTCGGTTACACGAACTTACCTGCTTACTTGTTTTCTTATGTTTGTTTGAGCGTACATAGTTCGTGGTTGGACATATTGATTCCTCTGCGCTTAGCTAGAATGCATTCATTTCATATCGCAGCCCTGAAGCTTGAGAGTATGACGATCTTTTTTATGCATCGGAGATTTGAGACAATGTATGATTGTAATTAGTCTCCTATTCTATAGAGCATTAGAGAATTTATTTGTACTCAAGAGTACGATGTTATGTTGATTCTCTCTACCAAAATCCAAATTTGTAATTGTTATAATAAATAGGATCACGTATATAATTGTGAATTTACATGTTTTTATTCATACTACAGTCTGCGGATCATAGTAACTAGATTTATGTAGGTGCCTATCAATGTGGTACATAGTAGAAACCACGGGGTCTTTACATATATAGGCTGACAAACATTAGCTATTATGAAATCATGTACTCTTTTTGAGTATGTAAGCTATTAAGGTAATTATGTATGTGTAGGTTAAGAACACTTTTGTATAAATAGAAATGCATTTCTTAATAAACGGAATAATAATTTACGCTACACACCCGGCGTTTCAGCTAATTCGTGCGTTTTTACATATTTCATGGCAGATCCTGCCAGACTAGATTCGACGAACTAGCAAAACGGTCAGTAGATTGCCTGCACAACTCGCGTACACAAGCCCTGATACAATTCGTGTCAGTGGATATATGCAACATACAAATAAAAAACAACGGCAGCCAATAATAAGAACAAAACAAAAGCTGAAGAAGTCAAAGAGAACTTCATATACAGATATAAAAAGCGCTATTATATATGGCAAACAATAGGACGATAGTCGCGCGTCACTTTTCCATAGCAGAGAAGGACTAGCGTACTGAGAAAAAACCATAGCAACCTTATTGTAATGATAAGTTGGACTTAGGATAAGTGCTTATCAGGCTGTGCTGCAATCTAGGACTTGTACAGAATAAAAAACACAGTTGGTTCCTGAAGCGTCAGAAATTGGTGGATAAATTATAAGAATAGTAGCTTGAGTAGGCAAATTTAAAATATAAAATGGTACTAGTTCTCAAAGATCAAATATATTGACGTTAACTTTAGAAGTTATGCAGGTGGAAGAATCGCGGTAAAAAATAACTGAATAATACTAATCTTCATTAACTATCATGACGAGTCGTCTTGGTGCCGCGTAGCAGAAATCGCTCATGACATATAACAGCCTAGATAAAGATATTGATGGAAGATATGAAAAATATGAAAAGAAAATTTTTGAAAGTACGCAAAATTATTGCATCCACTGTACCTTCATCTACCAATTAGCTACCCTACTATAAATGCCTTTCTCTTCATCAATTACAGCTTCTAAAAGGTTCTGTATCATTAGTTACGGATTTCATATTCAGTATGTTTAAAAACTCAAATATATTAGGGTAAGCAAAGAAAAGGAACTAGCGGGACCCGGTGTGTGCTTCGGCTACACCAATAACGAAATATTGGAAAAAGAGATAAATATCATAGAATTTTTTTAATATATTCAATTCTTAATCGCCAAACACATTTGTGGTATACACTGACATTGCCTACTCTGGAACGAGAGCCACGTGTATAGCAGTCGTGCGAAAAGCACTGGTTATCCTCGCGAAATAAATCGCTGATTCTCAAAGCGTTTGTTCTTGCGCCATTGTTGACAGGACATAGCAATGAGACAGGCGCACTGGAAATATGCAACAAAACGCTTGAGTCAATATACATGTACTATGGTATCAGTAGATTGAGCGTATAAGTCACAATTTCACCTTCGCTTTAGCCCTCAGTATTGTTGGCTTCAACTAAATTCGTCATCAACTTTTTACATCGGCCTTGTTACGGCATTACAGCATGTTTTTGAGTGCATCTAAATTCCGTAGTAAAATAACTGATGAGCCGACCTTGCAAATTTAAACAATGCGTAGTGGCATACCAGACGGTTCCAATGATTCAAAATTCAACTGGGTATAATTCACTGCGTGATCTTGATTCATTGCGCTATCCACTGACTTGTATGTTGTCATCACACAAAATGGCAATTTTTTCAGAATGTAATGATGATTTCTATGGACATGTACATGTTTTGGTGCCAGTATTGCGCGTTCTCTCACTAATCACGCGATTCATGTAATTTTGAACATTATTTGGAAACACTCGTTCAATAATTTCTTCTTTTGATTGGATGATTGTACAAAATGCATTTTGGCATGTATTACACAATTTGTTTTGTCGTAAATTGGAATTTTCGCCTATTCTCTCGAACATGCCGATTTCTACAATTGCTTCGAGAACTGCTCTGCAGACTAGCATTGCGCAACTGAACACGCATGTTTAAGTGTAATGTTAGATTTTTTCACGTATAGCCACACACGGGAAGACTTCAACATGCATGGTCTCATCTGCTGGTGTGATCGTGGACTAACTGGCGCTAATGTTTGCCGAAAGTCAACCTGACAATAAAATTAAAGCACCACCAAAAGACTCGGTTAAACGTAAATCTGCATCGGTCAGTTTTAATGCGTCCATGATTTTTTGTTTGCCATTTTACAATTATCACATTAGACCACAGTTATCACATTTGCCCACTGTGCCTGAACATATTTACCAACAATTTTTATATAATTTATTTTATAATTACATATAACAGGAGTAAGCTTGGCTCCTGGTCACAACTAAGCAACCACCAATTTCTTGCTTCGCTTTAGTTATCTTATCAATAACTAAAAACCTGTTTGCGCTTATCATGCGAGGAATGTAAACAGGCGCTAAGTATGGCTTGATTGCTACCTAGCACAGCTAAGATGTGACAACAAACGCTTTCCTATCACCACCCACATAGCAACAGCGACAGCGCATAACCTGTTTGCTTGCACAAGTTTGGCCAAGCAAAGAAACTAGCGTGTTACTTCTGTACCTAGTAATAGCGGTCGCTGCAAAACTCGTTGTAAGCGTGGGTTGATCACCGCCTAGCAACCACTACCATGTTTTGGCGCCAGCAGCATGGTACTCCAACAACTGCTGATGCTGCGTGATGGAATGTAACAGGAGTTAAGCTCATAACCATCTCCAAAGCATTAGAGCAAAGCGTAGCAACAAATTAGGGTAAACGTATGTTGTTAAGCAATATGGCACAGGCACAGGCTAGCGGTAAGAACAATATGCACCTACAACCGCAACCCCTTTCCCATGGGCTTCCTAGCGTTAAGAAAAGTATTTAAGGCAGTAGGATTAAGTCAAGTGTTTTAGTTTTAATTGGAAGACGCAATCAAGCGTATGAAATAAAGCAGTAATTTAAAGTGTGTGTGTTTTTGAGTTTTTATTTGAGTGAAGTGTATCCTTATAAAAGATAAAAATAAACAGACCCTTGTAAAAAGGATATTGCAGTGCGAAATAAAAACCTTATAAAAAGGATTAAAGTGACAGCTATAAAAATAAAAATAAAAACGACGATTGTGCAGTGCAAAATAGAGTCCTTATAACAGGATTAAATTGACAATAAAAAAACTTTAAAGAGGATGCAGATCGTGCAAACCGCGTTTGCTGTGAGACTAAAATTTTTTTGAAAATATCCTTGTACGGTACCACGGTGGCGCAAGGATAACAATTAAGTGACATTAAAAAGAAAAAGTTTCAAAAAAATCATCATTATTTGTGAACATATACGTACATATATAAAAAATTTCGATACATAGAAAAATCGCGAAAATTAAATACCTTTCGTAATAAAAATTGCAAAAATTAAAAAAAAGAAAAGCATTCGTGATTTAAGAAAAAATATTAGAACCACTTAAAGTTTGCTGTAAAAGAAAACATAGCTGAAATATTTAAAGTCATGATTGAAGTAATTATGATAATAATAAAATAATACTGAATTGCGTATTAAGAAAATAAAAATTACATTTTTTGTAAATTACAACGAAATAAAAAAATCATCACTCGACAAGGATCATCACAGGTGGAATCTAGAGCAGCAGTAAGCCTTGACATCTGAGCCATCTAGGACAAGAATAGGACAAGAAAAGGAGTTAGAGTAAGTTATTGAAGTTTAAATATCACCTAGGAATTTAAGCTTTGGTTAATAAACTGAAATTTTTTCACCCACTTATACATAGTTTCGATTTAAAAACTGTATTAATTAGAATCCAATTTATTAAAAATGGATCAGGAACTGTAAGCATATAGTAGATTCCGCGGTAGGAGTAGTTAAAGAAACTTTTGAAAGACAAATTGCTGAGTTAACTCAGGCAATTCAAAGCGTTCTTCCTCAAAAATTGAAACTCATAGGCCCGTAACAATTGTAGAAGGAGTACAAAGTACTCATACTGACCTTAGTTTTAATCAAGTCACTTCCAGAATTTAAGGTAAAATGTCGGAATATCCGGCTTGGAGAGAAGCAGCTAAATTTGCATTGAGCTATTATAGTGAAGGCTCAGAGCCGTATTATATCGCGATGGGGATTTTAAGAAATAAAATAACGTGTTCGGCAAATGAAAATCTGAGCGCTTTTAATACCCCTTTAAATTTCAAGGCTATAATTGCTAGGTTAGATCAGCTGTACGCAGATAAAAGGCCGTTACATATTTTAGAAAGCCAGCTCAATACTTTGAGACAGGGTCAAATGTCTATTAATGAGTATTACGATGGAGTTGATAGGCAGCTTACCCTAATAGTAAACAAAATTATAATGACCCATAGTAATAATGAGGAGCTCACTAGTGCGTTCACCGAAAAAGCTAGGGAAAATGCATTGAGAGTATTTATTTCTGGTTTAAGACGCCCATTATGTGACACACTTTTTGCAGCTAGTCCACCAGACTTACCCAGCGCACTCGCAGTGGCACAAGAGCTGCAACATAACCGACAAGGTATGAGTTTGCACAGACTTATGCAACAGTAGATTGCCACAAAAACGCCAATCAGAGCCCCTTTCCCAGTTTAAGAATGCGACTTCTGGGCAGAACAGTTTTCGGAACCAAAGCCCCACTCCAATGGATGTGGGATCCTGGAAGCTCTTGCTTTAGACGAACCTCTGCGTTCCAGAATACCTCTGGCCAATCAAGCCGTGGCCCTCAACAGCAAAGACTTCAACAGGGAAATAGTTTCATCCCTTCAAATTCATTTCAGCGGCAAGCACAGCAGCCAGCATATAGTCCTGCTCAGCAGCAGCGACAATACAGTGCCCCTAAAAGACAAGGTGCCATACGTCCACGCAAGCACCAGTGAACAAGGTACAACGGGTCAACGCCATGAATGATGAACCATATTACTCAGAGCGGGAGGACTTTGAATACGAGGATAATTCACTGGATGAAGTTAATTTTTTAGGTTAAGGTCCCACTTGCCCTTTATTACGCGAACTCTTCCGAGTGGGGCAAGTGCTTAACTTACTTATAGATACAGGTACAGCCAAAACTTACATAAAAAGCCATTCATTTTTAAAGGGAATTACTCCTGTAGATAGTCCCTTCCAATTAAGGTCCATAAATGGTGTAAACAAAATTTCGGAAAAATGCAGAATAAATATATTAGGTGAAATTGCTACATTTTACATTTTACCAAAACTAGATACCTTTGATGGGATCATAGGATATGATTTATTGAAAGGTATCGAAGCAAAGATTGATACAAAGTTGGTCTCATTTTCCATAGAACTGGAAAAGAGAAACTCAACTTTTTTCAATGCCAACAGGTAAATATGCCCACGGCAAATAAACTAGAAATACCAAATAGCATTGATTTGCTTATAGAAAGAAACAAAAATGCATTTGCCAACCCTAACAGAGCGCTTCCATACAACACAAATGTAGTTGCCACAATAGATATAAAAAGTGAAAACCCCATTTATTCAAAAAGTTACCCATATCCCATTTCTGCAGCAAATTTATTAACAAAGAAATAAAATCTTTACTAAAAGATGGGATTATAAAAAAATCGTATTCACCTTATAACTCACCGGTACACGTTGTATCAAAGAAAGGCTTAGACGATGAAGGTAACCAGAAAATGAGAATGGTTATCGATTTTCGAAAGCTCAATGAGCAAACCACGTCCGATAAATACCCAATTCCGGACACTACGGTTATTCTTTCGAACCTAGGAAAATCGAAACTCTTTACGACACTAGATCTTAAGTCGGGTTTTCATCAAATCCGTCTCCTAGAAAAAGATAGATGTAAGACTGCTTTTAGCGTAAACAACGGCAAGTATGAGTTTTGCCGTCTGCCATTTGGCTTGAAAAATGCTCCAAGCATATTCCAGAGAGCCATAGACGACATCCTGCGAGAGGATATTGGGAAAATATGTCATGTATATGTTGACGACATCATAATTTTTTCGCCTGATGAAAACTCTCACTACAAACATGTTGATTCCATATTGAAAAAATTGAGCGTGCAGGAATGCGAGTGTCCTTGGAAAAGTCTAAATTTTTCAAAGAAGAAGTCGAATTTTTAGGCTTCAGTGTTTCATATAAGGGAATTAGAACATGCCCCAACAAAGTTGAAGCAATCCTTAATTATCAGCAACCGAAATCATTGAGGTCCCTGCGTTCGTTTTTAGGACTTTCCGGCTACTACCGTAGATTCATAAAAGATTACGCCCATATATCTAAGCCCCTTACAAAATATTTGAGAGGCGAAAATGGCCAAGCCAATAGCAGGCACTCTAAAAATATTAATATATCACTTGACGAGGAAGCAATCAAAGCCTTTAATAAGCTTAAAAATATTTTAGCCTCAGAAGATGTTCTCCTTCAACATCCAGATTACTCAAAGCCATTTGAGATAACCACGGATGCTTCGTCCGTCGCCTTAGGTGCTGTTCTTTCACAAAACGGAAAGCCCATTACAATGATTTCGCGTACATTATCAAAAACAGAGGAAAACTATGCCACAAACGAACGAGAGCTTCTGGCAATAGTTTGGGCCTTCCAAAAACTAAGGCATTATTTGTACGGTATCAAAAATATTAACATTTTCACCGACCATCAACCATTGACGTTTGCCATATCGGATAGAAATCCGAATTCAAAAATCAAAAGGTGGACAACATTTATAAACTCATTTGCACCAAAATATTTTTACAAACCTGGAAAAGAAAATAAGGTAGCAGACGCACTTTCACGCAATACACCCACAACCTCGATGACTCATTGTCGACTGCTCACAGTGAGATTTCTCTTTCAGGCGTAATAAAATCAATAAAGAATCCTGTCAATCAATTTAAAGCGCAACTAGTCCTTATACCATCCGAGGTAAACAGCAAATCGACCAAAATTTTATTTCAGAAACTGATAAGGCATACATAAATTTTAAAAGTGCTGAATATCTCTTGCAAACCGTCCGAGAGAAGATAGATCCGAATGTAGTTAACGGAATCTGTTGCGATCTTCAAACTTTAGCCAGGATACAATGTTTACTTTTGTCAAACTTTCCGGGTGTGAAATTTGTACACACCGAAAAACTAGTAATAGATCTTATAAGAAAAGAAGACCAAATCGAGGTTGCTACTATGGAACATAATAGGGCACACCGATCAGTTCAAGAAAATTACAAACAACTGATTTCAGAATATTTTTTTCCACAAATAAAGCAGACTTTAACAACAATAGTCAAAAATTGCAGAACATGTTTAGAAAATAAGTACAATCGGCACCCTTTAAAAACAGAAGTAGGCAAAACCCCAATACCAGAATATCCAGGACAAATCTTCATATAGATATATTTTCTGTAGATAAGTTTCATTTCCTTACATGCATTGATAAGTTTTCGAAGTTCACAATGACAATTCCGATCGAATCAAGATCAACAATTGATGTCAAAAGTGCACTACTAATGGTACTTAATAAATTCAGAAAAACCAAGACAATTATTTCCGATAACGAAAAATCTTTCCATCGAATACAATATCTAGTTTACTAAAAAATCATTTTCAAATAGACCAATTCTTCATACCAGCGTTACATAGTAACAGTAATGGTCAAGTAGAGAGAGTACATTCAACGCTGACTGAAATCGCACGATGCATAAAAGCAGAACAAAACCTAACTGATATTAAAGAATTAATCTTACTTGCGACACATAAATATAATAACTCAATACATTCGACGGTGAATGCTAAACCAATAGATATTCTGAATAATTTTCCAAAAGATCATCTAAACGATATTAAAAAACACTGATTTCTGCACAAGAAATATTTTAAAAAAATCAAAACACCAAGCAAAGAACATTTAAGGAAGGAGAAAAGGTATATGTTCGTCGAAATAAGCGTTTAGGGAATAAATTAAATAAGGTATACGTTGAAAACGTAGTAGGAAAGGACTTAGGGACAACTGTGCTAATAAATGGCAAAAAGTTCATAAAGATAATATACGCTAAGAGTTTACTTATTTTTAACGTTTAAAAATGTCTTCAAGGAAAGTATATTTCATTTTTCTTCTATGAAGCATTAGAACTACTCCTACCAACGACTTTAAAATTTTTAAAATAAATACTTCATAACGATAAATATAACTACTACAGAAAATTACAAATACAATGCCATGTAAAACAAAAAATACAACATTACAAAGAAGAAAGAGTTATCGTTAATTGATTGGTTTTGAATCATCTAAATTAGAATGTAATGCTGAATCTACTTTAAAAAATTTGTTTAGAAGAACTTAATTTTTTGTAAAAAATGATGTTATTCTGATGATGATCTTATTCAATATCTATATCATTTGTAATCCAAACATCTTACTAATATTATACTACAAAGTTGATATATAAAAAATTCTTCATAAATTAATACGATACACTATTTTGATGAACTTCAACAAATATACAAACAATGCAAAGAAATGCACTATATTTTTATAACTTAAAACCAAAATAAATTTCTTTGGAAAAGCATACTATTTCAAGAATGTGAACGCCTTAAAATTTTGTTAAATACTATATTTTGTATAAATTTATAAAAAAGAAACGTAAACGTATATATTTAAAAGTAAGAAAGCATTTTTAAACAAAAATGTTTGTTAAAAAAAATATTACTATAGGAATTTCTAATTTTTTTTAAAAAACCTACAAATGAACTAAAAATGAAATTCTATATTAAAATTTGAAAACTAAAATTATAGCATACATTTAATAGGCTAAGAAAAAAAATGAACTAATATAATTAAAAGAAGCCCGTCGGGATCAGGGACGTTCCGAACTTAAGAGGGGGAGGAGTTATCACATTAGACCCACTGTGTCAGTTATCACATTAGGCCCACTGTGCCTGAACATATTTACCAACAATTTTATATAATTTATTTTATAATTACATATAACAGGAGTAAGCTTGGCTCCTGGTCACAACTAAGCAACACCAATTTCTTGCTTCGCTTTAGTTATCTTATCAATAACTAAAAACCTATTTGCGCTTATCATGCGAGGAAAGTAACAGGCGCTAAGTATGGCTTGATTGCTACCTAGCACAGCTAAGATGTGACAACAAACGCTTTCTTATTACCCCCACATAGCAACGCGACAGCGCATAACCTGTTTGATTGCACAAGTTTGGCCAAGCAACATAAACTAGCGTGTTATTTCTGTCCTAGCAATAGCGTCGCTGCAAAACTCGTTGTAAGCGTGGGTTGATCACCGCCTAGCAACCACTACCATGTTTTGCGCCAGCAGCATGGTACTCCCAACAACTGCTGATGCTGCGTGATGGAATGTAACAGGAGTTAAGCTCATAACCATCACCGAAGCATTAGAGCAAAGCGTAGCAACAAATTAGGGTAAACGTATGTTGTTAAGCATTATGGCACAGGCACAGGCTAGCGGTAAGAACAATATGCACCTACAACCGCAACCCCTTTCCCATGGGCTTCCTAGCGTTAAGAAAGGTATTTAAGGCAGTAGGATTAAGTCAATTGTTTTAGTTTTAATTGGAAGACGCAATCAAGCGTATTAATAAAGCAGTAAATTAAAGTGTTGTGTTTTATTTAAATATTGCGCAAGGACCAAAAGGACCTGCTTAACTTATATAATATGGATATCAAATGAAAGTTATTGATGAGTGCTTTAGTACAGAGTAATATATTATACTGCTTGGTGACTAGGGTCTCAAGATATAAGCCAATACGTGGACCCTGGATACCCCTAGAATGTGTGGGTAATATGGATATGAAATGAAAGCTGTTGCTGAGAGCTCTAAAGTAATTGTCATTGTGATATTCGATTTAGTCACATCAACCTGGCAAAACTGATAAATATGCATGCAAAGCCGAATAGAGACATGAATTAATAACACTGGACCACGAATTTCAACTTGTTCTCTTTACCAGAAACGCCGTTATGAAATTCGTATGTAAAATCACCCCCTGATTTCGAAAATTGAAATCATTTTTGATTCTATGGTACCGTTTTTGAGATATTTGCAATTTACCGTTATTCGAAAAACCAAAAAGATGGCTCCCTTTAATTACGTATAGCTCACGAACGGGTCAAGCAATTGCAAAAAATTGCGGAAAGACGATAAAATTTGCTATAAATGCATCATACATTGTTTTTTGCTCAAACAGATAGTTTTCGAGATATTAGCTTATCATTTCAGATTTTTGTTTTTTTTTATGAAAAAATATGAAAAAAGTTACACTTTGCGAGGGCAGAATTCCAAAACCACAACTTTTTTCCAGATATTTTTTCTTTACGTAAAGCTCTGTTTAATTAGAAAAAAGATAAGCTATCACCGAAGAAAATCGATGCAAAACTACGTAAGTTATAAGCGATCAAATAAAAATACCCAGGTTGCGCAACTTCAATGTATGTATACATACATATATTAAAGGTATAAAGTGCAAATGGGAAATTATCCGGATAAACGAATAACACCATAACAATGATAATACTTTTTCTTTAAATAAATCAAATAGTACTTTTAATACTCGATTTGTTTTATAGTAGAGTGGTTGCATCGAAAGGAAGAATGGTTGGGTTCGAAACCTGCTGTAGGCATGTAGTTATAAACATGTATTTCCGTCACTTATGGGTAAGTATGCAGGTAGATTTTCAAAATTATAAGAGTAGAGGTAGAGTGGTTGCATCGAAAGGAAGAGTGGTTGGGTTCGAAACCTGCTGTAGGCATGTAGTTATAAACATGTATTTCCGTCACTTATGGGTAAGTATGCAGGTAGATTTTCAAAATTATAAGACACAGACAATTTTTAAAGCCTACATCTAAAGCAGGTAGTATTTTCTTTTCCCGGCTTCGTATAAAAAGGAACTTTCTGTCTAGGTAAGATTTGATTTTTTCAATTTTATTCTTGTTCCGAGTATAAATATGAGTTAATGCGCCTTGAAACTTCATAACATCTGCAAGGCTCGCCGGAGATAGTTCAGTTCATAAGTCAAATTTCAAAACCGTGATTTATTAAAAAAAATAAAATGAGTAAAAGGACGCGAGAATTTGAGTGTAATAACGATCCAGATATGTTCTGTTTCATGTGTGGCCAATATACTATCATAAGGCGACGACGAGTGTTCTCAGATCATATAAAAACTTTATACTCCAAGTATTTTGGCATTGAGCCTAAAAATGCTGAAAAACCATGGACACCGAACACTTTGTATACATCGTGTCGAGTAGAATTGATTCAGTCGGAATCCGGAATACAAATAAAATTTGATACACAAATGATATGGAGAGAACCTACTTGCCACCCAATAGAGTGTTATATTTGTCAAACAAAAGTACTTGGCATTGGAAGATCAAGAAGAGTAACCTATGCCAGCGTACCTACAGTGACATTACCAGTACTACATTAAACAGCAGTTGCGGATCCAGTTCCATTGTCAACAGTAATATCTGAGTGCGGGGAATCAAGTTGTATTGAATTTCGCATGTGAAACGAGAGAAACGTTCTGTCACAAGCATAACTTAATGATTGGATAAGAGATTTGGAACTATCCAAGGAAAAGACCGAGATCCACAATTCTTGTATGCAACAATTTAAATTTGTGTCATCCGATGTTAAGGTGATATATAGTAGAACTCGTAACGAACCATTTTCCAAACACTATACCAAGAAAGGCAGTATATGCTACTGCAACGACATTCCTGGTTTATTCAAAGAGTTTGGTCAAACATATGATTCAAAAGAGTGGCGATTGTTCATAGACAGCAATAAAACTGAGTTTGAAGGCTGTATTATTGCATATTGGTAACAAAAAGCCTTCTATCCCGATGTACATGCAGTAAATACAAAGGAAACCTTCGAGGAAATGCAAAAACTACTCAAATTTATCAAATATGAAGAGCATAATTGGAAAATATGTTCTGATCTCAAAGTCGTTGCAATGCTATGCGGTCTACAAAGTGGCTACACCAAGCACTGCTGCTTCATCTGCAAGTGGGATAGCCGAGCTCGTAAGGACCACTACGTCAGAAAGGATTGGCCGGAAAGAGTCGAGTTTACCGTTGGTGTGTATAACATCAAATACACCCCTCTTGTCAAGAAAGAGAAAATCATACTTCCACCCTTACACATCAAGCTCGATCTCATTAAAAACTTTGTTAAGGCTTTGGACAAAGAAGGCGAAGCATTCGACTATTTGAAAACAATTTTTCCAGATATTTCTCAAGTCAAGATAGAGGAAGGTATTTTTGTTGGACCAAAAATAAAAAAGTTGATCAACAATAATCAATTCAAAGGGCTACTCTCATCAGTTGAGGCAGCAGCGTGGGAACCCTTTGAAAAGGTCGTTGCTTCTTTTCTCGGTAGGCACAAAAGCCCTAACTACGAGCAGATAGTGAACGACTTAATCAATAATTATGCGAAAATGGGTAAATATTAAAGGCTTATTAAAATTAATTTCCCAAAATTCTATAACTTGTTTACCTAACTAATATTTTCTTTCCAGGCGTAAATATGTCTTTAAAAATTCACTTTCTGCACTCACATTTGAGATTTTTTCCGGCAAATCTTGGCGACGAAAGTGACGAACATGGCGAAAGGTTTCACCAGCAAATGAAATTAATTGAGAATCGATATCAAGGATTCTTGGACGTCGCTATGATGGGTGATTACTGCTGGTTTCTCATAAGAGAAACCGATCCTAAACTGAATAAGCGTCAAAGTAGAACACATAATTATTTCGACTACATAGTAAAATCAAATTAAGATAAAGATTCTTAAAATATATAGTAAAAACATAAATAAATTAAAAAAAAATAAAAATATGGGTAATTTCATTCATAAATTGAACTTTTAACTAAATAGAAACAGAGCATAGCTAGATATTTCATTATTATTTATACCATACATACGTTTTGCGGTATACGTTGAAATTGCGCAACCTGGGTATTTTTATTTGATCGCTTATAACTTACGTAGTTTTGCATCGATTTTCTTCGATGATAGCTTATCTTTTTTCTAATTAAACAGAGCTTTGCGCAAAGAAAAAATATCTGGAAAAAAGTTGTGGTTTTGGAATGCTGCCCTCGCAAAGAGTAATTTTTTTCATACTTTTTTCATACAACATCTGAAATGATAAGCTAATATCTCGAAAACTATCTGGTTGAGCAAAAAACATTGTATGATGCATTTATAGCAAATTTTATCGTCTTTCTGATTCTTTAAACTTTTTTTTTGATTAACCCGTTCGTGAGATATACATACGTAATTAAAGGGGGCCATCTTTTTGGTTTTTTCGAATAACGGTAAATTGCAAATATCTCAAAAACGGTACCATAGAATCAAAAATGATTTCAATTTTCGAAATCAGGGGGTGATTTTACATACGAATTTCATAACGGCGTTTCTGGTAAAGAGAACAAGTTGAAATTCGTGGTCCAGTGTTATTAATTCATGTCTCTATTCGGCTTTGCATGCATATTTATCAGTTTTGCCAGGTTGATGTGACTAAATCGAATATCACAATGAAAATTACTTTAGATCTCTCAGCAACAGCTTTCATTTCATATCCATATTACCCACACATTCTAGGGGTATCCGGGTCCACGTATTGGCTTATATCTTGAGACCCTAGTCACCAAGCAGTATAATATATTACTCTGTACTAAAGCACTCATCAATAGCTTTCATTTGATATCCATATTATATAAGTTAAGCAGGTCCTTTTGGTCCTTGCGCAATATTTAAAATAAAACACAACACTTTAATTTACTGCTTTATTTCATACGCTTGATTGCGTCTTCCAATTAAAACTAAAACAATTGACTTAATCCTACTGCCTTAAATACCTTTCTTAACGCTAGGAAGCCCATGGGAAAGGGGTTGCGGTTGTAGGTGCATATTGTTCTTACCGCTAGCCTGTGCCTGTGCCATAATGCTTAACAACATACGTTTACCCTAATTTGTTGCTACGCTTTGCTCTAATGCTTCGGTGATGGTTATGAGCTTAACTCCTGTTACATTCCATCACGCAGCATCAGCAGTTGTTGGGAGTACCATGCTGCTGGCGCAAAACATGGTAGTGATTGCTAGGCGGTGATCAACCCACGCTTACAACGAGTTTTGCAGCGACGCTATTGCTAGGACAGAAATAACACGCTAGTTTATGTTGCTTGGCCAAACTTGTGCAAGCAAACAGGTTATGCGCTGTCGCTGTTGCTATGTGGGTGGTAATAAGGAAAGCGTTTGTTGTCACATCTTATGCGGCAGTTACCCACGAACGTACGTAGAAAAAACGTGTCAGCTGACACGACCTATCTTATGAGTGTGCAATGTAAACGAAAACTCACCGACGTGCAACGCCCGCATGTACGTAGCCCGGAACGTAGAAATCAAAACAATTTTGATTTTTCCCGTAAGAACGTGTCAGCTGATCGCTCTCTCACTAGACAGAGTTGCCTAGTAAACTTTTGTGCGCTAATTTTTGACCGTTTGCACTTTTATGCAAAAACACCTAATTAAAGTTTGAAAAATTGTGAAAATAATTCAAAATAATTATGTAAAAGTGCAGATTATAAATATGTAATTTATTTATACGTATTTAATATTTATTCCGGCCTTTTACAATATCAAAAATTAAATTGGAAAAAGTTGATGTTTCCATAACCATGCATGCAAAATGGTCAATGGCAACAGTACTTATCTGTAAACAATACACACACAAATATGTTATGTACATGTACACAGACGCACACATTGATTCATACGGGCTTGAGAGTTCGGTCAAACGTGTTTCGTACGACAAACGTCCATACGTACGGCACACGTCGGTGGGTAACTGCCGCATTAGCTGTGCTAGGCAGCAATCAAGCCATACTTAGCGCCTGTTACATTCCTCGCATGATAAGCGCAAACAGGTTTTTAGTTATTGATAAGATAACTAAAGCGAAGCAAGAAATTGGTGTTGCTTAGTTGTGACCAGGAGCCAAGCTTACTCCTGTTATATGTAATTATAAAATAAATTATATAAAATTGTTGGTAAATATGTTCAGGCACAGTGGGCCTAATGTGATAACTGACACAGGGGTCTAATGTGATAACTCCTCCCCCTCTTAAGTTCGGAACGTCCCTGATCCGACGGGCTTCTTTTAATTATATTAGTTCACTTTTTTTTCTTAGCCTATTAAATGTATGCTATAATTTTAGTTTTCAAATTTTAATATAGAATTTCATTTTTAGTTCATTTGTAGGTTTTTTAAAAAAAATTAGAAATTCCTATAGTAATATTTTTTTTAACAAACATTTTTGTTTAAAAATGCTTTCTTACTTTTAAATATATACGTTTACGATGCAGATTCTATCTTTTTTATAAATTTTATACAAAATATAGTATTTTAACAAAATTTTAAGGCGTTCACATTCTTGAAATAGTATGCTTTTCCAAAGAAATTTATTTTGGTTTTGAGTTATAAAAATATAGTGCATTTCTTTGCATTGTTTGTATATTTGTTGAAGTTCATCAAAAATAGTGTATCGTATTGATTTATGAAGAATTTTTTATATATCAACTTTGTAGTATAATATTAGTAAGATGTTTGGATTACAAATGATATAGATATTGAATAAGATCATCATCAGAATAACATCATTTTTTACCAAAAATTAAGTTCTTCTAAACAAATTTTTTAAAGTAGATTCAGCATTACATTCTAATTTAGATGATTCAAAACCAATCAATTTAACGATAACTCTTTCTTCTTTGTAATGTTGTATTTTTTTTACATACGAATTTCATAACGGCGTCTCTGGTAAATTTTGACCGTCGACCAGTGTAATACCCACATACCTATTTACATACGTCCTATTCGATTTGGTATATAAATTTGCCTATATTAGTATTTACGATCCTTTTTTCCGGGATGTAGACCAGAGACGGACTGGGACTGGGATTAGGACTAGGACTGGGATTGAGATTCGGAGTGGGACTGGGATGGGACTGGAACAAAATACATACCAACCTCTGGGACAGGCAATAAGGGATGAAGAAGAATAAGAAGAACTTGAGAGAAGAGAAGAGAGGAGGAGACTGAGAAAGAAATAGAATGAGACGAATATGGAGACAGATGAAGCGAAAAAGACGGAGGGAGAAGTGAATAAAAGGATCAGGAAAAAGTGAAGAGTGGTGAGGGGAGGGCAGAGTTAGACGGAAAAAGTTTATTAAAATGTATGCAGATAGGCCAAATTTAGGGAGAACAACGTCTGCCGGGTCTGCTAGTAAGCTATAACTTAGGAAAAAATAGTTTTGAACCAATGATATTTCACTTATCAAGTTTTATTGTAAGAGGAAATGGGGAGACATTTTTTTTAAACGGGACGGTGCCACGTGTTATGTAGAAAAGTAATTTATCTGAAATGAAATGTACAATTGAAGCTCACGCTGAGTATATAATGTTCGGTTACACCCGAACTCAGACACCTTTACTTGTTTATTTTATTTATAAAATTAAATATGTAAGGGTGTGTCCCAAAGCCACCTTAAGGTAGAATTATTTGTACGGACTTCGCCCAATTTGGTGATATTATACATATTCCAAAAATTCAATTGGATATAACACTTTCTATGGACGTGGCTTTGTTCCAGGCTGAAAAAAATTCATAACTCAAATTTCAGAAGTCAAAATTCAGAAAGTAATCAGAATTTTCTGAGTTTTGAATTCTGAATCGACTTTCTGAAAAAAGAGTTCTGACTAATGTTTTCTGTGTTTTCTGAATTTTTTTTTCTGAATTTATGGGGGAAAACGGTTTTTGTTAGTGTCTTACAAGATCGAACTACGAGTAAATATGTCCGCGCCATTAGCTTTTGGTTCTTCTTAAAATCAAAACATTTTACCTAAGCTTTTTTCTTTCGTTTGATAGACCATATTAGTGCCTTGTCATCTGTTGGAGTTACACATGACTTTCCGGACTACATATAACAATTTTTGCTTACCGTGAAATCTTCGCGTGACTTACGATTATTAATCGCATATATACCCTGGAAAACACGTAAGGCTTCAGCGTTCCTTCCCTGCGACATCAGAAACTTTGGACTTTCGGGAAAAAAATTGAGCAATATACCGGCCAGTAAGCTGGGTAGAGCGTTGATTGCAATAAAAACTTGCCAGGAATGAACTATTAAAAATCAATGAAAAATACATATGTTAAATAAGGTATATAAATAAGTATTTTTGTATTATATACTACATGTATCTACATAATTGGGCTGTTCACAAGAATGTCGTATTCGTTGCAAAGCCTTGTGAATTCCAAAAATATATATTAAGTGAACTTACATTGCAAACCCCAAAGCTTGAAATCCCAATGTTTGGGCAAGACCAATAACGCTACTATTGGCAACACAGTATTGCTTACAGAAAACATAACTCCCACATACATTAGAATTCGGGAACGATGTTTCTTGCCATGTAACTCCGTCAGATAACTGAGTAGAATGGCAAATGGACCACACATGCTGTAATTTTTCAAGATTTTTAATTCATTATTTAAGTACTTATGTTCATAAATATTTTAACGTAGATTTGATATAATGTACATACATACATCCGGAGATATATTTGAATACCATGAGTTGTATAACGGTTTGACTTGTGGCAGCGCCCATCACTGATATAATATTAGAAAAATAGCCGAAGATGAGTAAATTTTTCCGCCCTTTAGTATCAGAATAGTATCCCCATATAATGGCTGAGGTTATCATGCCTGTTAAAGATTTTTAAATGGGAATATTTAAGACAAAGAAATAGTACCATTCAATAAAACGTATATGACCGATTTTCTGGGAAAGTAAACCAAGTAGTTGTTTTTTTTTGGTCGAATATTGCAAGCACTGGGATCTTGCGGGGTTCATGATATATTATAGTAGCTGTTGAAAATAGTGTCATTCAATTTTAGTCGTTTTAAATTAACCTTTCGCTCTTTTTATAAAACGTTGTGAATAAAAAAAATATGGCCGGAAGTAGTTCAGCAAACAAAAAGGTAAATATAACGTGTTTGTTGCGACTGAATTTAGCAGTTCAAGTTTTATCTATTAGAAAATTAGCTATGATATCATAACACGTAAAGTTTTTAAAAAAGTTATGTTCCAACTAGCAGTTATGTGAAAAATAAATGTGCCGCAAAAATCGTATGCAACGTTAGCAGTGCAAAACCAAAAAAGTTTTTTTAAAACATGTTAAAATACGTTTTAATTTAATTTGTTTATATATTTTTTTAATATTACACGTATATCTCACGGTTCAATTAAAAAAAGTTAAATTTCCAAAGATTTGAAGACATTGTTAGCTTAAATAATATGTAACGTTAGCAGTGATTTTTTATTTGAAATAAAATTGTTCCTTTCCGTTCTCTTACACAGGAGAGGAAAGCTCAGCAAAATAAAAAATATAAAGAAAACCTGAAGAACTCGCCTCAATATGGAGACTACAAAAAAAACAAGTAAGGAAGGTTAAGTTCGGGTGTAACCGAACATTACATACTCAGTTGAGAGCTATGGTGACAACATAAGGGAAAATAACCATGTATGAAAATGAACCGAGGGAAACCCTGGAATGTGTTTGTATGACATATGTATCAAATGAAAGGCATTAAAGAGTATTTTATGAGGGAGTGCACCATAGTTCTATAGGTGGACGCCATTTAGGGATATAGCCATAAAGGTGGATCAGGGTTGACCCTAGAATGCGTTTGTACGATATGGGTATCAAATGAAAGGTATTAATGAGTATTTTAAAAGGGCGTGGACCTAAGTTCTATAGATGGACGCCTTTTCGAGATATCGCCGTAAAGATGGACCAGGGGTGACTCTAGAATGCGTTTGCACAATATGGGCATCAAACGAAAGGTGTTAATGAGTATTTTAAAAGGGAGTGGGCCTTAGTTCTATAGGTGGACGCCGTTTCGAGATATCGTCATAAAGGTGGACCAGGGGTGACTTTAGAATGCGTTTGTACGATATGGGTATCAAATGAAAGGTGTTAATGAGTATTTTAAAAGGGAGTAATCCTTAGTTCCATAGGTGGACGCCGTTTCGAGATATCGCCATAAAGGTGGACCAGGGGTGACCCTAGAATTTGTTTGTACAATATGGGCATCAAACGAATGGTGTTGATGAGTATTTTAAACGGGAGTGGGCCTTAGTTCTATAGGTGGTCGCCTTTTCGAAATATCGCCATAAATGTGGACCAGGGGTGACTCTAGAATGCGTTTGTACGATATGGATATCAAATTAAAGGTATTAATGAGTATTTTAAAAAGGGAGTAATCCTTAGTTCCATAGGTGGACGCCGTTTCGAGATATCGCCATAAAGGTGGACCAGGGGTGACCCTAGAATTTGTTTGTACAATATGGGTATCAAAAGAAAGGTGTTAATGAGTATTTTAAAAGGGAGTAATCCTTAGTTCCATAGGTGGACGCCGTTTCGAGATATCGCCATAAAGGTGGACCAGGGGTGACCCTAGAATTTGTTTGTACAATATGGGTATCAAAAGAAAGGTGTTAATGAGTATTTTAAAAGGGTGTGGGGCTTAGTTCTATAGGTGGACACCTTTTCGGAATATCGCCACAAAGGTGGACCAGGGGTGACTCTAGAATGTGTTTGTACGATATGGGTATCAAATTAAAGGTATTAATGAGGGTTTTAAAAGGGAGTGGTGGTTGTTGTATAGGTGGTCGCATTTCGAGATATCGCCATAAAGGTGGACCAGGGGTGTCCCTAGAATTTGTTTGTACAATATGGGCATCAAAAGAAAGGTGATAATGAGTATTTTAAAAGGGAGTATTCCTTAGTTCCATAGGTGGACGCCGTTTCGAGATATCGCCATAAAGGTGGAGCAGGGGTGACCCTAGAATTTGTTTGTACAATATGGGTATCAAAAGAAAGGTGTTAATGAGTATTATAAAAGGGTGTGGGGCTTAGTTCTATAGGTGGACGCCTTTTCGAGATATCGCCATAAAGGTGGACCAGGGGTGACTCTAGAATTTGTTTGTACGATATGGGTATCAAATTAAAGGTATTAATGAGAGTTTTAAAAGGGAGTGGTGGTAGTTGTATATGTGAAGGCGTTTTCCAGATATCGACCAAAATGTGGACTAGGGTGACCCAGAACATTATCGGTTGGATACCGCTAATTTATTTATATATGTAATACCTGGCAAGAACTTTTTCATTTTCTTCTACTTAATATGGTAGGTGTCACAACCATTTTATAAAGTTTTTTCTAAAGTTATATTTCGCGTCAATAAAACAATCCAATTAACATGTTTCATCCCTTTTTTCGTATTTGGTATAGAATTATGGCATTTTTTTCATTTTTCGCAATTTTCGATATCGAAAAAGTGGGCGTGGTCATAGTCGGATTTCGTTCATTTTTCATACCAAGATAAAGTGAGTTCAAGTAAGTACGTGAACTGAGTTTAGTAAAGATATATCGATTTTTGCTCAAGTTATCGTGTTAACGGCCATGCGGAAGGACAGACGGACGACTGTGTATAAAAACTGGGCGTGGCATCAACCGATTTCGCCCATTTTCACAGAAAACAGTTAACGCCATAAAATCTATGCCCCTACCAAATTTCAAAAGGATTGGTTAATTTTTGTTCGATTTATGGCATTAAAAGTATCCTAGACAAATTAAATGAAAAAGGGCGGAGCCACGCCCATTTTTAAATTTTCTTTTATTTTTGTATTTTGTTGCACCATATCATTACTGGAGTTGAATCTTGACATAATTTACTTATATACTGTAAAGATATTAAATTTTTTGTTAAAATTTTACTTTAAAAAAATTTTTTTTTAAAAGTGGGCGTGGTCCTTCTCCGATTTTGCTAATTTTTATTAAGCGTACATGCAGTAATAAGAGTAACGTTCCTGCCAAATTTCATCATGATATCTTCAACGACTGCCAAATTACAGCTTGCAAAATTTTAAATTACCTTCTTTAAAAAGTGGGCGGTGCCACGCCCATTGTCCAAAATTTTACTAATTTTCTTTACTGCGTCATAAGTTCAACTCTTCTACCAAGTTTCGTCGCTTTATCGGTCTTTTGTAATGAATTATCGCACTTTTTCGGTTTTTCGAAATTTTCGATATCGAAAAAGTGGGCGTGGTTATAGTCCGATATCGTTCATTTTAAATAGCGATCTGAGATGAGTGCTCAGGAACCTACATACCAAATTTCATCAAGATACCTCAAAATTTACTCAAGTTATCGTGTTAACGGACGGACGGACGGACATGGCTCAATCAAATTTTTTTTCGATCCTGATATTTTGATATATGGAAGTCTATATCTATCTCGATTCCTTTATATATGTACAACCAACCGTTATCCAATCAAACTTAATATACCAGGCATGCTTAACGAACGAAACGATATCATTTCGTTACGATAATCAACGCTAATAAACGGAACGAAGTCACTTCGTTTCGTTTATTAACGTTAAGATCGTCAAATTAACGTTAATTTGACGTTCTTAACGTTAATAAACGAAACGAAGTGACTTCGTTTCGTTTATTAGCGTTGATTATCGTAACGAAATGATATCGTTTCGTTCGTTAAGCATGCCTGTAATATACTCTGTGAGCTCTGCTCAACTGAGTGTAAAAAAAAACAACAAGCGGTATTATTGAAAAAATATAGGGAAAAAAGAGAGCAGATGTGAAAAAATTACCACTGAAAGCTATGAATGAAATTCAAAAAGCAAATCGAGAAGCTGTTCGTGAGAGGGTAAGAAAGTGTCGGGCAGGAATGAGATTGGCTAAAGTCAATCATGAAAATGTAGCTGTTAGCGACGATGATAAGAGTGAACGCCACACGACCTACAAATCTGTCCAGTCGCTAGGAAAGGCTGTCTCTAAGGCAGTTCAAGCCCATCTACGTTCGCCAACGAAAAAAACAGAAATTATTTCGAGAATAATTAAATTTGTTTACTCAATTTTCGTAACTGTAACGTTCCATGCTTTGTGTAATACAATCACAACCAGCCTTGTCACACCCATGCGATATATCATAAAGTAAAATTAGGATGAAGGTCTCAATGAATCTTACAAACCTTATCCATTTCCCTCCAATATTTAAGGAGATATCTCGGAAACCATTCGAGATATTGAATTTAATAGAATTACTTATTGCAGCACGCATCAGTACCTTTTATTTGATACCCATATTGTACTAACACATTTTGGATCACCCTTGGTCCACATATTGGTCGATAACTCCAAAATTGGTTGAGCTATCGAAATAAGGGATATCTTAAATCTTAAAGTAGACATCTAGTAATGCAATGGTGAAAGTTTCATTCAATCCCATCATTCCAGTTTTTAGTGACCCGCGCACAAACATAAAGACAGACAGACAGTAAGAGCGACAGAAATTTTAAAACTGTACATTTGGATTCCACTGGCTCCTTTTTTTATTTTCTGTATATCTGCAATGTACAGAGATCAACGGTTACAATTTTATTATATGTAGAGATACTCAGTTTTCGCACGTGTAACGTTAGGAGTGCTTTGTGTAACGTAGGCAGTGCCTTATTTTATGTTAAATTACGTTAAAAAATCCTAAAGATTTTGGTTAAGCGGTATGCCATGACCTTGTGGCATCCTTGCTATATAACAGGAAGTAAAATTCGGATGATTGTCTTAGCAAGTTCGCAGACATTAAACCAAACATGATCTGTATCTTGATCTCACTTCCAAATGATGTAACGTTAGCAGTGCGTTTCACGCGCTTATAACTTTTACGGTATGGTAGTCATCAAATTAATTTTACTCTTAAAATGAAGGTATAGGTCTACCTGATAGTATAAGTAGAAGAAACTTTGACGTTTCTAACATTTTTGTTATTATTTCGTATAAACTAAATAAAAACTCCATGCGAATGTAACGTTAGCTGCCGGAAAATTGGCCATATGAAGCATAGGTTTTTTTTCTAAGTTTTACTAAGTCAGGTACTAAGCATTTACGAGTATAGCAGTTGTTGTTGTTATGCTTCGCCTCATTTAATAAATGCGATCACTCACAAATAGTCCATCAATAGTATCCTCTAACGGCAGCCCAAGGAAACTTGCAGTTTCAACAGGGTGGACCAAAAAGATATGGGTGTTAGGAGCGTTGGTTACACATTGCAATTAAAAGGATATTTGGTGTCTTTTGGGGATCTACAAAAAGGTTGCAGTGCATCGATTATAATAATACATTGGATATATCGGTGTTGATTCTGGATAAGTAAGAGTTTAGTCTATCTAGTTGAGCGTCTACCTGAAAAAATGGAAAGACGGCGAGATAGTCGTTCATTTTACAGCAAAGCTCCCTAGATGGAAGAAGCAAGATCAGTTGCCATTATCGTGCAACCATCGACGTAGGACACAATGGTAACTCCTGGTATGGAAGGAGGCGTCCATATGTAAAAATGTATCAAAAGTGGGTATAGGACCACCACACCAATTCGACGATAGATTAGGAGAAAGTAACTGTTTAAGCCGCCTACATTATCAAATTAAACGGCGGCACGCGCCACCCTCACGCGCAGCCGTACGCGGCGAACTGGAAGGCGCCAACACCGACGAGGGGCCATCACTATCAACCCAATGCACGAATCGGG
>JARSSU010010046.1:0-12500 GCA_029619165.1 Eurosta solidaginis | reverse complement strand
AAAAACACACACACAAAAAAAACAAACAAAACAAACAAAAAAACAAAACACAGAAAAACAAAAACACAACAAAACACACACACAAAAACAAAACAAAACACAAACAACATAAAAACAAAACACACACACACAAAAAAACACAAAAAACACAGAACCAACAACAACACACAAAACACACAAAACAAAAAAACACAAACACCACAAAACACATAAAAAACACACAAAAAAAAACAAAAAAAACAAAAAAAAAACACAGACACAAAAAAAACAAACACAAACACAAACAACAAACACACAATACATAAACACACACAAAAACACACACACACACAAACACAAAAAAAACAAACAAACAAATAAAAAACACACAAACAAACAAAACAACAAAAACACAAAATAAAACACAAAAAAAAACAAACACCAAAAACACACAAAAAACACAAAACAAAAAACAAAAACCACAAAAAAACACAAAAATACAAAAACAAAAAAAACACAAACAAAAAAACAAAAAAACACACACACACAAAAAACACACACAACACACACAAAAAAAACACACAAAACAAAAACAACAAAAAAAATAAAAAAAAACAAAAACAAAAACACACAAAAAACAAAAAACACAAAAAAAAACAAAAAACCAAAACACAAACAACAAAAACACACAAAAAAACAACAAACACAAATAAACCAAAAAACAAAAAAACAAAAAAAACAAAACACAAAACAAAACAAAAACAAAAAACACACACACAAAAAAACAAAAAACAAAAAAACAACAACAAACCAACAAAAAAACACAAAAACAAAAAACAAAAAAAACAAAAAACACAAACACAACAAACAAAAACACAAACAAAAAACAAAAAACCAAACAACAAAAAAACAAATAAAACAAACACACAACCACACAAAACAACACAAAAAACCACACAAAAAACCAAAAACAAAAAACACAAAAAAACAAAAAACAAAACACAAAAACCAAAAACACACACAAACACCACACAAACAACACAAAAAACAAAAAAACAACACAAAACACAAACAAACAAAAACAAACACAACCAAAAACACAAAAACAAACACACCAAAAAACACATAAAACAACAACAAAAACCACAAACACACAAACACACAAAACACACACACAAACAAAAACAAACAAAAAACCACAAACACCACAAACACACAAAAAACCACACACAAACACACAACAAAACAAAACAAACAAAACAACACACAACATACACACAAAACACAAAACAACACCACACATACCACAAAACACATACAAAAACAACAAAACCAACACAAACATACACAAAACAAAACCAAACACCCCACACTACAAACAAAAACACACCACAAAACAACACACCAAAACACACACAAAACAACAAAACAAAAAACACACACCACACAAATACAACACACACACACACAAAAAAACAAAAACACACACACACAACACCCACACAACACACACAACAACAAACAAACCAAACACACAACCAAAAACACAACACAAAACAACCACACACCAACCACACACCCCCAACAAAACAACCAAACAAAAAACACCCAAACAACACCAAAACACAAACACAAAACACCCAAAACACAAACCAACCCCACACCACACACAACAAAAACAAACCCAAACCACCAACAACAAACAAAACAACACAAACACACAACCACAAACCAAACACAACCACACCCACAAAACACACAAACACCACCCACAAAAACCACACAACCCCAACCACAAAAAACACCCACAAAACAAAAAACACACCACAAACACACACCACACACCCACTCAACACAACAAACCAAACCACCACCACACAAATACACAAAAAAAACAACACAACAAAAAAACACACCACCCACAAACACCACACAACACCCAACCCACATAAAAAACAAACACAAACAAACAAACACAACACCCACCAACACACACACACACACAAAACAAACATACAACCACACCCAAAAACAACAACAAAAAACACCCACATACAAACCACAAAATTAACCCACACAAACAACAAAAACCACACAACTCACACAACACAAGACAAAAAACAAAACAAACAAAAACACACACAACACCACAACCAACACACACCCACACCCCCCACACACACAACAAACACCTAACAACAGACCCAAAGAACACACAAACCACAAGACACTCACTATTCAATCCCACTACAAAACAACACAACAAACCCAAAAACCACACAAAAAACACAAACACAAATAACATAAAATAACACAAAAAACACACAAACAACCAACAAACAACCAAACTAACACACACAACCACCACACACACCCACAACAAAATCCAACAACAAAACAGCAACCAAACACAAACAAACCTCCACCACACACACACTACAACCCCACCCCATCAACCACACAACACATAACAACACACAACATTCAAAAACTATAACAGCACAACACAAATACACACCCGAACCACAAACAAAAACACAAAACCCCACTCACAACAACACTACCCACAAAAAGCCCATACACTAAAAACACCCTACAACCAACGAAAACAAAACAAACCACAAACAAAAAACAAAACAAAACACCAAATCATAATACCACACAATACAAAAAGACCAAATACAACCAGCAACCCCAACACATCCACCCACCACAAACCGAACCACCAACTCACACCACAAACCACAACTCACAACAAACACCAAAAAACTCAAACAACAACCAACACACACACAACAAAAAACAAAAACAACTTACACAGACGAACACCCACACCACATGCACCACTCACACCACAACCAACAGACATACACACACAAAACAAAACAAACACACACAACCCAAACGCGACGAAAAACAAACGCCTTCACCAAACCCAACAACCAACAACAACACCACCACCCAACACCAAACCAACCACACCAACAACCCACACCACACCCAAAAACACGAAACAGCCCACACAAACAAAACAAAACCGACACAACCACCAAACACACAACCCACACACGCCAAAAATACCACCCACAAACATTAGCCACAACAAATAAAAACACAATCACAACACGAACACAAAACAACACAAAGACCACACTAAACACCACACCAGAACAACACCACACACCAAACACAAACATCAAACACACCACACACACAACACACCACACCACCCCAACCAAACAAAAACAAACCCAAAACACAAACAAAAACAACACAAAAACACTCAAAAAAAAAACACAAAACACCCACAAACAACAAACACCAAACAAAATACAACAAATTCACCAACAAAAAACAAACAACAAAACCCAAAAAAAAACAAACAAAATAACAACCAACAACAAAAAAACAAAAACACTCCCCCCAAGAAAACCACACACACACCAAAACCACCCAAAATCCCAATAACCCAAAACACAAACCAAACCAACAACCCCAACCAAACAAACACAAAACCAACAAACAAAACAACACACACAAACCCAAAAACAACTTTTCTCCACAGAACACAAACCCACCAACATAAACCAAAAAAACTCAACCAACAACACAAAAAAACCAAAACAAAAACACAACCACAAAATTACAAACACAACAACCCACCCCAAACCAACGACAAATTTGCCCAATCTACCCCAAAACTAATTAAAACAACAAAAACATACATACCGCAAAACCAACTTCACCAACCACACTTAACAAACACAAATAACACAACCAAAATCCCCCACCTTCAAAAAAACAATAAACACCCAAACACATCCCAAAAACTAAAAAAAAACACCACAAAACCACCCAAAACCACAACATTAAAACATCGAAACAACCCTCACCCCCCCCCCCAACACCCACAAAAAAAAAACATAACAACAAAAAAAAAAAAATTAACAAAAAAAAAAAAAAAAAATTGCAAACCTTTGTAAGTGCAGACTACGCAAAACTGCGATATCTCAAAAAGTTTTGGAGATATGGATAATAAGGGGATTCAGTGAAGGCAATGATCGATATGTACAATGTGTATATGAAATCGATATCTGATAAAGATCTCCGAGACATCGCCAAAAGTGCGGAGATGGAGAGGCCTAAATATAGAAATCCGGAGAGGGCCCAAACGAGGCTAGTTAATGAGTTATACAGCAAGCTGAGTCTCAGCTTTGAATTTCTCACCTGCGTTATGCCATATTGGAGATATCGACAAAATATTGACTCACATTGGCCCTAAATCGGTTTATACAACTTGGGTACGATACAAAAGCAGATAATGACATCTGCAGCGATTGCTACCTCTGGATTAGATACCTCAACCTGTTTCGGAGATATCTCGTAAACCGCCACTCACATAGATCCAAAATTGTATCTTATAATATGGTCATCAAAAAATCTGTTTTCTTAAGAATTTCCGGAGATACGCCCAAAATGTTAGCCCAACTGCAAGATATCTCAAATGTTTTGGGAGATATGGACCAACAAGGGGACCCAATTTGGTTGTACAATATGTTTATCAAGTCTGTATTTGATATTGGTTGCGGAGATATCGCCGGAATTACAGACGCGGGGAGAAATCCATTAGCGCATATGCGTGCCAACGAGGTTCGAAGATGAGTTCTAGAGTAAGCGTGCCTAACTTTTGAGTATCTCAACCGATTGATGAAATATTTGCCGAAATATGGACCCAGATTGACAAAAGTCGGCTTGTATAATATGGTATGAAACAAAAGGCGCTAATGAGTTTTGCAGCATCATACTTCTGAATTTAATATCTCAACTGGTTTCAGAGATATCTTCCAATATGACAGACCCAACATGTGTTGCGAATAATATGAGTATCAATTCACGACGAGGTCTTATTGGCTTGGAAAATATAAACTAAGTGTTACTCTACTATTGGGCCAACTGGTTTGGAGATATTGTCAAAATGTAGAAGGTAGCATATTAGGGTTATGCTTTCTTAGATTTTTTGTCAGATGATGCTAGTGTGGTTTAAGTAAATGATTATTATTAACTCTTCAGTCTAAGCATTTTCTATAAAAATCGGACTTTGGGTCTAGAGGAAGGGAAGACTTCACAGTTTTTCGCAAGAACAAGAATGAAACATGTGGTTTATGGTATTAATGAGCGTTTGAAGACTTGAGAGTTGAAAGCTGCTCTAAACCATAAAGATGAATGACATGCAATACAACACCTGATACTGAAGCCGTTTTTTTCGTTTATGCTAACTAATCGTGTACCTCGACTTGTATTTGCTTTTCACGCCATTCAAACAATCGCTGCACATTACATCAATTACTCAACTCTTCACTCGCTTTACGAATTTATAATTCTGAATATACCATGACAGACAATAAACCGCTGCAATGTTTACTACATACATTACCTTGTCGAACTTGATCATCTTCACTAGCTTCTTGTTATTACTCCTACGCACATTGTTTGTAATTACTATCAACTCAAAAAAGTTTCTTGATCTATATGAACTCTTTGTAATATGAGTCATACATAAGAAACTTCAAATTAATTTCTCATTCCTTAAGCTTTTAAACAGTTTGTTTATTTTTTGAAGCATGAATCCTTTAAGGTACGCCCATTGAATGAAAAGCAATGCAACGCATAAATAAATACTTAACAAGACACACCCTTCAATTTCCAGTTTGAACTAAGTACTCACACACATTATGTAAGAGTACTATGTATGTGTTGGTATGCGCTGTGTTTACACTTCAAAATCTTTTATTTTATATACCCCCATCATTGCAACCAAACAATCCTTCATAGGCCTCACTTCCTTACATTCACATCATGTAAAAGGAATTAATATTCGAATTGCTGTAGAAGCTTCTTCATTATCAAAACCTCCTACTCTTTCACTACGTCCCTTTTTACCTTTTTACTTGTTGTATGAAAAGTGTACTTTTTGCTTGAATATTACGGGTCGTGCACCCACTCACTATCATGAATTGATGCGTAGAAATTGTAAGATGATTTCTGCATTTCTGATGGCATATTTTTATAACAACAAATATAAACTTTTTACTAAATTTCCTTTTCGATATACAATAACTTACTGTAATATAATCTTTTTTGCTTCAATTGAAATTGAGATCGTAGAAAGTTCAAATGGCGCACTTAGTGACAGTAAAGTTGGTAATTATGCGCATTAGAGTGGGACGATTTGCATTGCATAAAGATGTGAGCAAAGTACGATCCCGATGTTAAAGTACGATACCAGGCGTGATGAAGTCGGAGGATTCGCTGTATTTTGACCTATGAAGGAGGGTCAGCACTACATGTACATCGACGGATATATTGTACACGCAGCTTGACAAAATGTCCTGGGATACAGACAACACGTATATGCCACTCAGGAAAATAAGTTCCAAGAATAAAAATCCAAAGACGCTAGAAGCGAGCGAAGTTAAAAGGACCTCGACAACCTCAAAAGCAATTTGAGGAAAATACGCCACCTGAGAACTCAGCCGTATGAAGCAAAAAAACACAAGCTGGTCCTCGGTGAACTCCACAAACAGGCGTCGGATCTTTATGCCAGGAATTGCCCGGGAATCCAGTACTCAAAGAACAGTACCAAAAACTTGCGGAAGAGGAACGCATACTCCCCAGGGAAACGCGAGTCACTCTAGATCAACTTCGTTCTGGATACTGTAACAGGTTAAACTCTTACCTATCCAGAATCAACCCCGACATACAAAATGTATGTGCCCCGCTTGTAATGTGTCCCCACATGGCACCAACCATCTCTTTAATTGTAATGTGGAACCAACGCCTCCAACACCCCTTTCATTATGGTGCACCCCTGTTGAAACAGCAAGTTTCCTTGGACTATCGTTAGAGGATATTGATGACAATTTTGTGATCAGTCGCAGCTGCAAGGTGGAGCGAATCACTGCTAAAACAACAACAACCTCAAAACAAGGGGCAGGTAGAGAACGCGAACGTCACCACGAAGGTGAAAGAGGGGGACGAACAGCCAAATAGTGCTGGGAGTTGTAGAGAGGGACATGCGAAACAGCATTTATGCCTGGAAAAGAGAAACCTCGAGGAAAACCAGCGTAACAAGCCAGAAGCGGGAGAGGTTGAAGAGGATCTCGAAAGCATTAAACCGAAATGGGCAAGAAGAGGACATAGACGGCACGACGAAGTTGTTCGAGGGGGACCAACTGCCCAATGGTGCTGCAAGTCTTACAGATAAACCTCTTTCAGAGTAAAGTGACGACGAGCCGACTCCCCCTTATCCTTCATGAGGGTTCTTTTGAGGTGGAGCTGATCCAGGAGCCATGGCTCTCAACGGTAGGAAAAGATTTTTGGATCAGGGCACGCGGATCTGGCGTTAAACTACGCGCAATCGGAAAAAGGGTGCTGGCAGAAGTCGTTGTAAGGCAAAAGTTGTACTCACATATGCGGCCTTATTATATTACTGAGCACCTCATAGTGGTGGCCGGCCATCGAGCAGAAGAACAAGCAGGCATGTATCCTGGCTTCTTATGGCCCCTAATGCGGAGGCATCACCGGGAACTGAAATAGTCTAGAGGAAGAGGAAGGGCGCAAAAGGCGGTTGGGCATAGGAGCGGATGCAAATGCGCGGGGAGGAGCAGACTATACAAATTATAAAGGTGAGCCTTGCAAAGCGATTTGCAGATAACCAACAGGGGTAGTGTTCCCACATATGTTGGTCAAACATCTAGCAATGTTCTTGATATGATATTGAGCTCTGAACGTGTTATATAAAGATATGATTGGAGATCCTTTGATGGGCCAACCCTCTCATACCATGCGTGTATCAGTTTCAGCATTCCGCTTAAGGGGGTGGAGAAGGGAAGAACATTTAGAAACCCTAGGTCAATGGGCTGGAAAAAATTTATTTAGAAATAAAAAATGGCCTTCATGATCCACATAAATCCAGTTTTTAAAATGTGCATGAATGATGCATCCAAAAAAATCATCTACTTCAAATTCTTTCACATCAAGCCTAACTAAAGTATCGTCACATCATATGTAAACATATCACATAGCGCACAATAAGTGAGAGAAGAAGTGAAACTCCCGATCTAGTCCTAGTAACCATCCCCGTGTGTAATTTGTAAATAATATGACTGGTTTGTTCTTGTTACGAATACAAACCCTTTCGTTTCTCTCAAATCAGAGGGTCTGTTCAATTGCATGAGTCTCATTCATCCATATCACATCACGAAATCTAAATTATTGCACATGCCACTTCAAATATAATACACAATATACCAAATAAAATCATATCACACAAAATTTTAGGAAATAAGATGATATCACACCATTTTATTAAAGACCAATACAGTTATGATATCACATCACATCGTGTCGTACGATTCGCACGTTTTTTGAGTTATTAATTGATTTTAGGTTTGTTCTAAATACAGACAAAATTTTCTTCAAATATTATTACATCAGATTTTTAAATTTAGCTATATCATATAACAAAATATTTATTTTATCACATCACTTTATAACCTATGCAAGTACATATATATTCAACTAAACAAGATCATATGGAATCAGTTGTACAGTAAATCACACAATATTGCATCAATATACTGTTAATCACATTGAAAGTGGTAAAGTGGTAATTTTGCATGAAATAGTTAAGGCAAAATCTTGGTGAAAATCAGGTCATATCACACCACTTTATATAAAGTAGTTATCATATGATGTTACATAATAGCGAGTGGCACGACTCTCCTGTTTTTTGAGTTATTGAATACTGTTAGATTTTCTATAGAAGCAGACAATATACAATTAAAGCAGATCATAAGATGTAACACGTAGTCAACCAAATAACTTCGTGTCACAGATATCAGATATTACACCATTTCATATTAAGTAATTTGCTATTCATACGATTTTAATGCTACTTAAATTATTGATTGATTCATTGCAAACACAGGCTATATATCAAAAAAATAGCAAGATTAGATAGTATGTCAATATACATCACTGTAACTTATGGTTAATTATATCATACCATCGTATTAGCTATAAAACCAAGTCAAACAAAATCACATCATATCAAAGTAAATCAAATCAAAGCACACGAAATCACATGACAATCTTTGAACTTAAAAGATGTAATAATACATTATGCAGATGCAGTTCAAGTGGAATTTGGTAAAATCAGATCACATCACATCTCCTCTTATAAAATCGTTTCCACACATGACATCACATCGCATCGAGGCACTATTGCTCATATTGAATTGAGTTTTAAACTTAATAGTGACATATACATTCGTGTTCCCCGGTTCATAAAGGAGCTTTAAAAAAATTAACTATTAAAGAAAAGTTATGGTGAAATGAAATGGTATCACACCACTTCATATAAAGTAATTTTCATATGATGTCACATTATAGCTAGTGGTAGAACTCTAATGCTTCCTAAGTTATTGATTGGTGTTAAATTTGTATTAAAACATATATGATAAAATATAGCATCTCATCTGTCTATTGTATCAATAAATATCATGTAACAAATTGTCATGCATATCATATCAGGTCAAAAGCTTTACACCCAGGTCAAACTCAATAACATCATATTGCACTAAAAAGATCAAATCATATCAGGGCATACGATATCACATATCATTCACCGATAATCACATTGAAATATGTAACTTTACAACAAATATGTGATTCAGGTGAAGTTTGGTGAAACCAGATCATTTGACATCAGTTCACATCAAGGCGTATTCATGTGATATCAAATCGAAGAAATGTTTCGAGGTTTACAGAGGTAGCTTATCCCCAAAGTAGGTTCTATAAAAACCACTTCTAACCATTATCGCGTTCAAATAAAATAAGTGAGCCACACATTTTTTATTTAATGAAAATAATTTTTTGCTGCTTGCGTACGATCTTACCTAATAATAAGAAATCATGATTATAAATACTCTACGCACAAGGTTTGTATGTTCTAAAAATTGTCTGCTAACATTCACAGAACTTTAGTAAAATAATAGCGATGATTTCACAACAAAAATAACTAACTGCTCTATTTTCTTTTATTTTCTTTCTTCCCCCATCCGACGCCTTAATTGAATTCACATAAATTTTGTCTCTAAAAATAGGGTGAAAAATACGATGGACGTAAAGCGGATGTTTGGTCCTGTGGCGTTATCCTGTATGCGCTATTAGTGGGCGCATTGCCCTTCGATGACGACAACTTACGACAATTGTTGGAGAAAGTGAAGCGCGGAGTGTTTCACATACCACATTTTGTGCCGCCCGATTGTCAAAGTTTGTTACGTGGTATGATTGAGGTGAATCCGGATCGACGACTGACGGTGAGTCATACATAAATAAAAATAAAAATAAACACACACATATATGCGCTTGATAATTTATGAACTCCACTACATTCTAAGGGCCCAAAGGCGAGGAGGGAAATAAGGGAAAACAATAACAAAAAGTGAATAAATCGTTAGTCAGTCTGTCATAAAAACGACAATTGTTGACAGCTACACTGATTGTATTGCCGGTTCAAATGTATAGATGTTTCCATCAATGTTGTGTGTATGCAAGTATTTTGTATGCTGTTCATAGAGTTATTGGCTTCGTTGGATGATTGGTTGATAGTTGCACATCCCAGGAAATCAAATGTAAATATATTTGCGTGTGTAGCCGCACATATGTAAGCCGGGCGTAATTGGCCGTTGAACAAAGGCGTAGAAGCTTTGAGAACACCGGATATCAATTCATGCGTACAATAGTAACCTTAGAAGATGGAATCTCAGATTAAGATCATATCCCTCTGAGGTTTAACGTTATGCGAGTCAAACTGCGTCAAAGTGGTATTAAATCTGTCCAAATTTAACAAGAGATTCCATGGCTGCTTTCCTAATGCGTTCTAATAAAGTACTGATACATTTACTTAGACATACCGCATTCATCCCCCTATCAGAGGATTGACTTTAAACCTTGGATGTGGTACAAAAATTTGCTTTTCAAACCGTTTAAAGTTTTATCCACAGTAGCCCGTTAATCACTGACTCTCCTTTGGTGCGATCGTACAAGAGAAGTTTCCGGGTGGTCAACGACTGAGTTCCTTGACTATGGCTATGGCTGTAATTGCGACTATCGCACGGAACACAGACTAATTTTGTCTTATAGTTCCAAGCAATCAATTATCTTTATTCCATGTGTTGCAGTGTGAGGGCATGCGAGTATTAAAGCACTAGGCCAATGCGTCGCGATGTAAGATTGTTTTCATCAAAAGGCTTGCACAATGACGTAGCCTGAGCCGCTTACTACATTTACCATCATTCTATCAAGCTATCCACCTTCTTTCTTTTCTACGATACTTTTCGCACATACATGTATTTAGCTTAAAAGTTAATTGCACGGTTTTTTGGGAGAAGTTCCAGTTCTGCTTCCATTACCTGGACACGAAGCAGAGTGGTCTTCATTCTAAAGTAGAAGAAAATTGATCATTAAAAGTTAAAATAGTTTCAGGTACGTTTGTCGTTGTACTTTGTACTTCAATAATAGCTTTGGTTTAGTTACCACGGGAGCTAACATGCTTAGATCAAGAGCCGTTCGATCAAGCCTGTATAATAGGAAGCATACCCCCTCATGGTTAAGTTATCCCTTGAGCATTCTCTGGCATAGATAGAGCTTTCAATAATAGCTGTGTGTGCCATCAAGCAGATACTATCTATTTTCATTTAAATAGTATCTGCTCGATGGCTTAAAGGGAGCTATTGAGGTCACATCACATCCTTGCTAATATCCCGCCACCGCTGCTCTGTCTTTACAATGTTTGCAGCCGACGTCGTAAACTCAAAAGGATTGTGGTTTAAGAATGGACATGGATAGAGATAAATTGGGGGAACATGTGCCACCGATGAAAGTAAGCGCCAAATAGACATAACTAGGACTCCTTATCATTAGGTTAAAAAACACACGTTTTTTCATACATACCTTCCCCTAATAGCCAAAGACTTAAGTCTTTATGATTTTACGCAGTACCTAACTTGAGCTATACTCACAGATCATAAAGTCAGACGGTCCTATCTGAATGCATGCTTGACAAATATGGCTAGACAAGGAACGGGGTCTGGGAGCAGAACAGTAGAGCTCGCGGAATCGATTTATAAGACTGTTAATCAGCGAATACCAATGTACAGAGAAAAGTGAGGTGGACGGCAGAATATGAGAATAACATAGGCGATAAGGTCAAACGCTGCGAAGCCTCCAATCAATTTATTTTTCACGAAAACGGAATTCCATGATGATGCTAGACTACGTAAGTTCGGATTATGGAAAGAGACACTGTGTTATTTGCAGAATACTAACGTCTTCTATATCATAAAAGTAGTATATATTGGTCCCATGATAGGCCTTGCTAAAAACAGTATTGGAAGGATGGAGGGCTTACTCAGATATTTATCTCAGTTTTCACGAGGGAGGCAACCATTTTTATA
>JARSSU010010045.1:0-28188 GCA_029619165.1 Eurosta solidaginis | reverse complement strand
GCACAACAACAGCAACGTAAGCAACCACACATACATACATGCAAACAGGGACGCTAAGAGCGTAGAGATTATTTCTCATACACACAAGTAGTCATCACCTAAGTGCAGAAGTTATTCATCACACATACACACGCATATAATTAGACGACAAAAGCTAATACCAGATACATAAAGGATAAATAAATAAGCAGCTGCTCGAGAAGGCTGTTCGCGTAAAGTCTATACTCTCTGAGAAGAGAAATAGGCAAATGAGCCAACTGAGAGTATTATTAGTTTCCCACATACTCATCCGTACCTTAATGGTATTGCTGCAAATCTTCAGTCAACTCATTGACCCCAACGGTCTGTTTCCATATTTCTTAGTTTTGAATAGTGTGATGCTCTGAAGATACAGCCATTCCGTTTACCAAAACGTTGTCATTTCCTCTAAGGAGCTTCGTAAATCTGATGCAGTAAAATAATGACATCGAAATTCAAACTAATAAACTGAAGTAATGCTAGCGGGCCTTGATTTATGTACAAAAGAAAATAACGCAGTGGAGAAAAGGTACAGACCGAAGCAAGGCATGCATGTATGATACTGAGAAAAACAATTGCAGACAAATCAAGAAGCGACACTTTATTTATGAGGCCGAGTATAGTCACATGCGACACCATTCTTTGAAGCCAAAATCTGACCAGGTATAAGAGTTGATTGAAGAGATCATCAACTGTCTGTTTGTAAGGCACCAGCCCGACTATCTTGGGAACGTTTTAGTATGACCACATGAAACATTCAAGGCCATACCGTCCCTCCCACCCCCTAGATCCGTTAGGAACTTGGGGTCGCCATAGCCTCCGCTGTTAAAGTAACAGGATTCGCCACGAGTAAGTGAGGTTGACAATTGGGTTGAAGAAGCTATATTTTGCGCTGGCAACACCTTGAATCAATTTGGTATTTTAGTCGCCTCTTACAACAGGCATACTTGCCGCGGGTATATTCTAAGCCCCCTGACTATAGTGGTCGTCGATCACGGTGTGATCAATATGATTTAATGTTCATGGACGAAGCGATAGCAAGTTGCTTCGCATATATTTTTTATGCTTAGACTTAGACCGGCATATGTTCATAACCGCGGCGAAACCAAAACCTCGACCTGCTGGAAGATGTTATATCATGGAAACTGTGTTATTCGACTCATGGACCGAAGACGCCTGCCCTGCTCAACCTTGCATTATGATATGTATTTTCTTGTTGATGTAAGCCTTTCTCTTCACATGGACATCAAACAGCCATGCATCGGTAGTTCCCCCGAAAGATTTTGGATATTCCAGGTATATTCCCTCAAAGCATAGTTTTACTTAGGTCTTGTAACTGAGGACGTTTTCAGGGTATTTGAAAGGTGTATATTGTTACGAATATTAGCAAAACTAAGGGGTGCTGCCATTTCTAAGCCGATGCTAAACAGTGATATCATGCACATCCATAGATCAATCATTATGTATCTACATAAACGAATCAATAATTGCGTATACACATACATATGTACCATGTACGTATACGAGCAGCGGAGAATCAATGCACAAACACATGCATATATCTGAGATACTCCTGAAAGTATGCAATGAGAGAAGCTATAAAATCGTGCAATTGTAGTTACAGCTGAGAAATTTGAGAGCTGATGGCATCTAGAAGATTCTGGAAATGGAAGCGCCTAGAAGATGCGAACGTTGAAATCAGAGAGTATAAAAGGCAGCAAATGTAGAGGCGCTGGAATTCAGTTTGATTTGGGCTATCAAGCAGTTATTGATTAAGCACGCAATCTGTCGGGCAATAGTAGAGTTTCATTTGAGCTATCAGTCAGTTTGATTGTTAAGCAAGCTAGTTGCAAAGTATAAGTGTTATTGTGAAGTAATTTAATAAAGGCCATTTTTCCATTATTCAATATTGGAGTTATTTATTCAACAGTTTAGTGATTCGAACTTAGCAGGAGGGCAAATAAGAGGATTTGCAAGTAAATTCGTTACAATATGTATATGTAAAGCGCGGTCTTTTCTACAAAGTAACGTTTAAAAAATGCTCACATGTGTTTGTCAGTTGTCTAGAGAACTCATACTCTTTCTCCCACCTATGTATTTCTAAAAACTTTTTAACAACAGTGAACAAGAAAACCCTGGTGTGCTTTATTTTTATGAGCAACGACTCTGCAAGAACACAGTCGGTTAAATACCAGCGATAGCAGTGACTGTATCTGTAAGTTTTTTGAATGAAATTTGCAATTCTATTGGGCAAAAGTGTTGTTTTTCTTTTGCTTAGTATATTTTCTTTAGCTTAAGTGCATTATCAATTCGTAAATGCAAATTTTGACAAATTTTCTTCTAACGCATTGCTGAACTGAATGTGATTTTCGTGTGTTGCAGTGCCGCCGCTCATATAAAACAGTGAGATAAAGGAAATGTCAAAGCTCCTTAGCTGCTACTATTTTTAAACGGTTTTATTTAGCTTGACTCTGTGTAGCGGCTGGCCGTTGCGAACGAATTTTGTAATTAAAATGTAAGTAACTACCCGATAAGCTACAAGCTTGAAACTTGGAATATAGTTCAGAACCCGATGACAATGCAATAATAAGAAAAAACTCCGATAGGTGGCGCATGGATCTAAATATTTCAAAAAATCGTATTTGTGGTCCGATCTGGCTCATATTTGGAAAACATAATACATGAATAGAAAGCTACCTATGAAAAAAATCGCCGTTACGTGGCGCAGGTATCGAGATATTCAAAAAACGTATTTATGCTCTGATTGGGCTCATGTTTGGAACACATATTAAATACAGAAATAGAAATCGGTTTATGAAAAATAAAAATCGCGCTAGGTGCGGCAAGGATCGAGATATTAAAAACACTCGTACTTGTGGTCCGATTTGGCTCATATTGGAACAAATATTGCATACAGTTCGGTAGAAGTGACATCAAAATATTTTGGAGTTCGAGGAGGGACAAGCATACGTGACGCCGAGTCAGGCAAAATTTTTGCAAGGATTATGTATTGAGGAGTTAGATTGTAACAAGTTGTCAGGAAAGAGTCCTTGTAATAATGAGTCAATAAATGAACTAAATGGAAGTAGAAATAATAGGCAATTAAATAAAGACTAAAAACTTGAAAATAAAATAATTAAAAAAAACAATCAAGTTAAACGTTTTTATTGAAAACAATACTTTCATTCAGTAATAATAATATTAAAAGATGAAAAAAATTAGGTAGGTCCAAGGTACTAGGCTTCACACTCCTCACCAATCTAGGGCGTTTATCAGACAATTAATTAAAAGTGTTCGCGTGAAATTTCTAAAAATGTTAAGCGTAGCATTACCTATTAAGGTTCAGTTGGTCTTATATATGACTATCAATAGAAATTTGACGCGTCCAACGATTTTATTTAATTGTCTGATGAATACCCTAGATTGATAAGGAGAGTGATGACTAGTACCTAGGACCTACCTACTTTATTTTATAGCTTCTAGTATTATTATTCTTAATGCAAGTATTGTTTTCAATAAAACCGTTTAACTTAAACATTTTTTTAATTATTTTATTTGCATTAGAAATATATACATATGACATTTTTTTTGAGCATTTTCTTATGATCTGTATACTGCGCTTAAAACATTAGAAAATGTATATATCGCACACTAACCACAAAAGAGTCACAACTTAAAATGCTTAAGAACAAGTGAACAGTTTTTTTACGTATAAGTGTATTATTTTAAATTCTGACTATCTTGTTGCAAAAACGTTTAACTTCGTTGTGTATTAATTAAAATTGTGTCTTTTTATACGTAAATAGTGAGTAAAGTTGCTTGTATTATTGTGAAATATGCCTTTTTTTGATGAAATAATTGTGAATGTACGACTAGCAAGTTTTCTTAGAAATAGTCATAATTCAAAATTGCTATATATTTTGTCCGTAAACAAATAATTATAACAAAATTTCGTCAATTCATTTTATAATGAAGGTATCTTTCTTTGTAAAACTGGATTTCAGTATAACATTACAGACGTTTTCACATAAACCGTTTTTCTTCTCTCCTGAACATTTACATTTTTTCAAGTTGTGACTTTTTTGTAGTTATTGTGCGATATATACATAAAACTGCATCACTTTGTTTTCCTCTGTCATACCTTACTTAACTGTATGTATGCATTTTCTTAATAACTGTAAGCCGAAAGCGTACAAATTGTCAAAAGAATTCTTGGAAAAAGAGAGAATAAAAATGGCAAATTCCATTCTTAAGACATCACAAACTGTTTCCTCATACATCAAACGCTCTTTCCTGCTTCTAATTGTGAGCCAACCAATACACTTTTCTCCACGCTGCACAGTGGCATTTTTGCATGATTTAGGCGCGAAAAATTAAAGTCACTGAAAATAGGGTTGCCAGATTTTTATTTCGGGTTCCTGGAACAAACCTCAAAGTTGAGCCAAATTCCCGGGATTTTTAAAAATTTCCCGGACATTTGAAAAATAAGAAACACCTATATATTTGTATGGGTTGCTCATTTCGTCGAAATAATTTTTAGATAGAATTAAACTTTTTAAACTTATTTATTTATAACAAATATTTTTATGAAACAGGCTAATAATTAATACGTTTACTGTGTTTAATGCGAATTCAATATTCTATAGATTCATTTTGCTAACGTTATTTCAAAACACAACACTTCCCCATGCAAAATGGGGAAAAAATATGGGAGTTCCCGGCAAATACGGGGCAACGCTACTGAAAAATTAATATATTTCATTCAAGCCAAGTGTATGTTTGCCCTACCCCCCTTCAGTGCGGATAGGCGGGGGAGGGGGTGGTTTTGGGGGGTTGGAACCCCCTCTTAGAATTTACCCCAAACAAAAACTTTCTATAGCCGCATCTCGTTCTTCTGTTCACAATTGAGCATACCGATATTTAAATTTCTTCTCTTCTTCGAGCCAAGAAGCAAACTTTCCAAGAAAATTAACTTTGGTGTAATTTACTTGAATCCATCTCATACGAGCTTTCATAACAAAATTTGCTGCAGCATTCATCATACAATCCCTCGTCTCTATTAACTCCCTCCCTAAAATAGTACACATGTGGCCTAAAACGGCTTTATCCTTTTGCTTTTGGCCACGTTCTGCAACACACATCTCATACAACTCCCTCTTTGTTATTGTCATTATATCAAAACGGGGGCCTACGGGGATGAAGAATCATTTGAGTTATATGTAATAAGATTGAGTTATTGCAGAAATACAAAAATTATTTTGGTTCAGCGTGGTTCAAACTTTGGGCAGGATTTTCCTTTCACGGTTTTATATATTTTCAGCACAAAAATAATACACATTAAAAACTCGTAATTTCGTAAAACATACTCAACAAAAAAACTTTTGAACACTTGTAAAATAATATAATTACGCGTTGATTTTAAATAACCAAAAATATTTGATCTATTGTTTCACCACAAAGTTTTATTTAATTTTAAACCACGCGTTATTTCACTTCTGTAAATTGCACTACTTAGCGCGTCATCAACAACTCACAGTTTGACAGAAGATTATGCAATGAAGAACAATATTATAAAAAATAATAATTACCGACATTGTAAAAACAAACTGCATTAAAATTTAAAAAAAAATTACTTGAAAATTTTTACTTTTAATTTTTTTCGTGTCTAAACCAAGCAAAAATGCCACTGTGCGCTGCACTCTCTTATACCACATTTAGTTATATATAATTATTAAATATCTACACAAAAACGAAAAAAAAGAAAATAAAAGGTTCCATAGAAATTTTACGCTTTAGCCCATCTCATGGAAAATTCATCATTATTAAAACAAATAAAATACGTCAACCATAAAAACAAAGAACACAGGTGAAAAAAAACAATAACTAAAACAAACAACACAAAGATGGGGCACCGAGAAGACGCGTCTGTCATGCGCTGCGTTTAGTTCAAGTGCGAAAAAGTCTCACCACATGCAGCGCGCTCATTCGTTTTGCGTTCACTGAAAAATTACGCGCTCTCACTCTCTGCTTTTGTTTACAAAACATCAACTCATTATTGTTTGTTTTATACGACAAAATTTATTTTCATTTATGATCACATTGCTTTAGATTTTATACTGTTTTTCAAAACTTTTATTGTTTTTTTTTCAAATTGGTTTTTTATAAAAATTATTTTTAGTTATTTATTATTCGAAAGAATTCTTCATTAATACCCAGTCCTTGTATTTTTTTTGTCACTTCTTTCACACTGCTTTCATCAACATGCGCTACAGGTAAATATACCATAAATAAATATATCCGCTCACAACATTTGCTCGTCACGACAAGATCGATTCTACTGAATCCAGTAAATGCGAGCTGGCAAACGCTAACGTCGCTGTAGCAGCACTACTCATTTCAATTTGGTGGCAACAACATTTATTTCATACATACATATGTAATGTATGTATATACCTAAACATACCCCCTATTATAAAGATATTATTGTTTGTTGGCCGATCACATCCAACAACAACGTCCCCATCGACGCGCTCCAATGCGGCACAAAAGAACACAAACTTCACACAATGTCTGGCCATTTGTTGGATCTATTGAAGGCACTCACTCTCCCGTTCCCGCACTACATCGCACCTTCACCTTTTATTGCTCTAGCACTGATTCTCTCGCGAATTACCGGCCCGGCCCGGTGCCTTTTCATATTTAGTTGTTTCTTTTCTTTTTCAGTTTCTCAAATGCTTCAAAAGCATTGAACTGAACTGTCCGCGGGTGATGGTTTTTTCGCTGCACAGTGGGTTCGTTTTACGTTTGTTTAACAAAAAAAAGTTGATTGACATAGACCAGAGATCATCAGCTAGTGATATAATTATTTATTCGCGCTCTTTCGTTAAGTAGTGACGGAACAACCAGAGTAGCAACATCGAAAAAGTCGTTTGCTCATTTGCGCATTTCATATTTTTTGTTTTAATTATTTGTTAGATTCAAAAAATAAAATTATATTTTTATAGCACATTTACTATTTATTTTTTAAGCATTAGCGACATGTGTGCAAGTGTCTTGCCTTGTTGCTCGTTAATAAACGACCAAATCACTACCAATGCGATTACTTTATTCTTACCAACACAGACACAGCTTCAATTTAGGTGACTAGTGATATATGTAGACTTTGGCATCCGAATGGTACATATTGCCTACTAAGAGCCACTTTCGCCAACTCCAGTTAATGTAGCAGTTCATTTGACAGATCTCCGAATGATTTCTGTCAAATTAAGTGGCAGTTAGCGGTAACGGAAGATGGTGAAATTGGCCCTTGGTGGTAGATTGGCCTGTCTCGGAAGTTGGTCGAAAAGATATTTCAGAAATCATTTGAAGATCGCCATAAATGTAAGGTGCGATAACCTCCGAAGAGGTTTTAGACCAAGCTTCTCTTCCAGTTTGCGTCGTGCTCCTCTTAATTTTTCCTACATTTTGGCGGTACGAGACCTACTTGTTTTATGCCGACCCCAAACGGAATCTACAAGGCAGATGAGTTTTCACTGAGAGCTTTTCATGGCAGAAATACATACGGAGTGCTTGCTAAACATTGACGGGGGCCGACCCCGCTTAGAAAAATTTTCTTCTAATTAAGAAACCTTGTTTCTAAAATTTTGATGTTGTTTTGCCCAGGGAGTGAACCCAGGATGTATGGTAGGTGGAGCACGTTGCCATCACAGCTAGTAACTTTATGGTGCTTGTTACCGGAACGTACCGGATCTGAATCCGGCAAAGGACCGCCAACATCGATAACACTCCCCAATGCCTTCAGGGAGTGTCCTTATCGTTACAACAACAACAAAAAGATGCGTTCCAATACTCGATTATGATGAAGGGTAAATGGTAATATCTCTTCCCAAAAACACTTTAGCGTCTGCAAAGGCAGGCGAAATAACAAATAGGAAAAAACTGTCCCTAAATTTGAAGCTTATATTGGAAGGGTCTCGGATGTTTACACATCTCGTTAAGAAAATGAAACAGAAGGGGAGGGGGATAAAAAAGAGCAGTGTATTAAAAATATCTATAATGAAGTGGATGAAAAAAACGATGCTAATGATTGTCGTCAAAAATAAAGGCAAGAAAAGGAAAGAAGAAAAAAGGAAGGGTGAGTTTAGAAGTTATACCTGAAACCGGACGGCGTGTTATCGACGAGCTATTGGCTTGTTAATGTTGTGTTATCAACGAGGTATGCATTTTTTATCGAAAAGTTATAAACTTGCTATTGATAAAAAAGGTTGCCGATGAGTTATGGGTTTTTTCGCCGAGTTATGGGTTTGTTATCTATTGATTGGAGTTATCGATATGTTACCAAAAAAGTATCGATGTTATACCGGCGTGCTATCGATATCTTATCAAAATGCGATTTTTTTTCGTTATTGCTTATTCGTTATTATTATTAGTTATCGATTTATTATCAAGATTTTATCGTCTTATAATCGAAAAGTTATCGATAATTTATCGAAAGTAGTCGGCATGGTATTAAAAATTTTCGAAAAATTTGTTATCAGCGTGTTATCGACTTTCTTCATTTACTATTAAAAAGCTATCGACTTATTACTAAAAAGTTAGCCGAGTGTTCCCAATTTATTATCGGCGTGTTATCGATTTGTTGCCGACGAACTATACGTATGGCGTGAAACAGATACCTGTTACTCGTCGATAACAAAATGAGAAACTAATAATAATAGCTACCCGATATTCCGAAGATAATTTGCTTTCGAAAATAAGCCGGTTATAAAATAATAAATAGTCAGTATCAGTTGTTACCGATAAGAAGCCGACGAAGCTGTTTACAAATAGCCCGAATTTTATATTAAATTTTAGAATATAAACGTTATTATTCCGGTCTTAAGAAGTCTTATAAATCCTTCTCATGACCTTTTGAGATCCGTAGTCATTGAATTGCTAAGCATCATCACACGATTATTCATCATCACTCCCCACTTACTTAGAAAAAACAAGTCCTAGAACGAGCTTTGAGGAACGCAATATCATAAAAGTTTATTTCAAAACGGGCAGTCTCAGAATGGTTGCTAAGAGTTTCCTATCTGTTTAAATATAATGCATTTATGGCATTACTAGCCCGACCATCTCAGGAACGATTTGGCATGACCACATGAAACCTCCTAGGCCATACCGCCCTCCTACCCCCTAGATCCATCAGGAGTTCGGGGTCGCCATAGCCTCGGTTGTTAATGAAACAGAATTCGCCACTGGTAGGTAAGATTGACAATAGGGTTGGAGAAGCTATATATTGCGCTGGCAACTTCTAGAGAGGCGGCCACCGTGGTGTGATGGTAGCGTGCTCCGCCTATCACACCGTATGCCCTGGGTTCAACTCCCGGGCAAAGCAACATCAAAATTTTAGAAATAAGATTTTTCAATTAGAAGAAAATTTTTCTAAGCGGGGTCGCCCCTCGGCAGTGTTTGGCAAGCACTCCGGTGTATTTCTGCCATGAAAGCTCTCAGTGAAAACTCATCTGCTTTGCAGATGCCGTTCGGAGTCGGCATAAAACATGTAGGTCCCGTCCGGCCAATTTGTAGGGAAAATCAAGAGGAGCACGACGCAAATTGGAAGAGAAGCTCGGCCTTAAATCTCTTCGGAGGTTATCGCGCCTTACATTTATTTATTTTTTAACTTCTAGAGAGGATTGCGCTGCACAGCCCCTTGAATCAATTGGTATTTTAGACGCCTCCTATGACAGGCTTACCTTCCGCGGGTATATTCTAAGCTCCCTAGCCCGCTGGGGGTCGAACGTATCTTCAGAGATTTTGGTAGGGGTTATATCATCTCCCTGGTTATTCAACAATGAACATAAATATTCCGTCCATAGCTTAAGAAGGTGTGCTCTTAGGTCGCCATTTGGTAGGAATTTCCTATATTGAATCTCAAGCCTTTCGCACTTGCGACTTCGGGCTCACATCTATATTTTAACTTAGAGATACCTTCTTCGCGTCCCGGTCATATTAAAGTGATTGAATAAATAGCCTCTAAGAAGACTGTGAAATTTCCTTAGAAATTCATGTATACAACCCACTGTTCTCTTGCAAGCTTTATGTTCACATAAAGGGTCACTCTTTGGTTCTCTTTTTCTATATTACTGTATGATGAAATATTGGTGGAATTCTTTATTATTTGATTTGAAATTAAAGCCTCTCGCTTTGTATTTCAAGTGCGCCTCTAACTCCTAACAATCAGTAATCTAGAATGGTCTACTTTTGATAATAGTCGGGGGCTTCTTCCTATGTCTTCAAATGCGTTTGCTGAAACCTATTTGATTGACGGCTTCTCAAGATGTGACCTTAGTCAGATTAACAGGTTTAATAACAGTCTTAACAGAATATTAGATCTCATATTTTTAAGTGATAATATGAATTTTTGCCTCCAGGAATGTCTAGACCCTTTGTCCACTCCTGGTCCCCATCATGTACCGCTTGTTCTTCATTTGGAATTTTATGAGTTTAATTCTTACGTAGAAGATTCACTTTCCAAGTTTTGTTTTAAAAATTACGATGTTGATGCTGTTAATGCGGCAATTGAGTCTATTGATTGGGATTCGCTATTTGCTGAGGTTGAAGTTACCAGTTGTTTTAATATTTTTAAGAATAATTTAAATTGCATTTGTTGTGAACATATTCCGAGTGTAAGAAAAAAGGTTTACAAAATTCCTTGGTTCACAAAAGAGTTGAAAAAACTGAAGAATTTGCGAAACAAGTTTTTCAAAAAATTTAAAAATGTAGGTCTCCTACTTCCAAGGAATTGTATTTAAAATATTTGAAAGAATTTAAGTCATTGAGCAAAGTTTTGAAGCGGAATTATATAAGTAAATTTGAAGACGATATTAAAGTGAATCCGAAGGCTTTTTGGCGTTATGTGAAGTCAAAGAGATCGTGTTCTAGTATTCCCTCTGCTGTATTTTAGAAAGATACACAAGCGGATTCGGCTTAGATGCTGCAAATCTTTTTGCAGATTTTTTCAGCACGAATTTTTAGGCTGACCCTGTCTTGAGTAGTGGTGGTTTTTTTAGTGCCTTGGATGCTAGTGGTTTTGCACTAAAGTTTGGGGCTCTTGAACTCTCGTTAGATGATATTGAACTTGGGATTCGTCAAATCAAGATGTCGTCACAGACTGATGTCGTTGGGTTGTCGTCTCATCTTTTTAAAAACTGCGCAGCTCTCGCCTACCCGATCTGGCTGCTTTTCAATAAATCCCTTGAGCAAGGCGTCTTCATTGATGCATGGAAAATTTCCTTTATCACGCCAGTTTTTAAATCTGGCAATAAAAACGATATTTCCAATTATCGCCCTATTTCTAAAATTTCCACTGTCTCAAAACTTTTTGAATGCATAGTGAAAAATAAAATTCTTTTCTCCATTCATCGTCTCATCTCTGTTGATCAGCATGGATTCATGTCTGGGAGATCAACCACTTCTAATTTAGCAGTTTTCTCCGAATACTGCATTGAAGCCTTTAGTAACCGCGCCCAAGTTGACACAGTGTATACGGATTTTTCGAAAGCGTTTGATAAAGTTAACCATCGTATTTTGTTATCAAAGTTACAAAGTTTTGGTTTTCATTCAAATTTTTTAAATTGGATTAAATCGTATCTTTCTAATAGATCATGTGAAGCTGTAGTTGATGGGGTGTCCTCGTATTCTTTTATTGCCTCCTCTGGGGTTCCTCAGGGAAGTATATTGGGTCCGATTCTTTTTGTGATGTTCATCAATGATATTACTACTTGTTTTAAATATTCAAAATTTCTCTTGTATGCTGATGACATCAAGATTTTTAGCAAAATAACGTGTTCCTCTGACTCGACGAAATTTCAGAGTGATCTTGACAATGTTGTAGCTTGGTGTCAGAAAAAATATGCTTCCCTTAAATATTAAAAAATGATCCCATGTCTCCTATTCCAAGTCCCGTACTCTTATCCCTACTTCATATTTTATTGGTGGCTCACAACTAGACATTGTTTCTAAAATCACTGATCTTGGGGTGGTCTTTGATTCCAAGTTTACCTTTCATAGCCATCTTAACTATACCATAGCTAAGTCGTACTCTATGCTGGCTTTTGTCAGACGTTTCAGTTCAGATTTCTCCGATCCGTATACTTTAAAGACACTCTTTACTTCACTGGTACGCTCGAAACTAGAATATGCTGCTTTTATTTGGCGTCCGTATTATTCCTGTCATATTAGTCGATTGGAGAGAGTTCAGAAAATCTTTATTAAGTATGCTCTGCGACCCCTTCATTTTGAACTTCCGGTTCTCGCTTATGAGTCTAGATGTTTGCTTATCGGTCTTAAGACACTAAATTGTAGGAGAACCTTCTTATCTCTAACTTTCATTTTTAATTTGATATCTGGGGTCGTGGACTGCCCCTTTTTACTTGAACGTATTTTCTTTGTTATTCCTAATATTTGTTTAAGGAATCATGCCACATTTTATGTGGGGCTGGCGAGGACTAATTATGCTGCCAATGCTCCTGTTGTCAGAGCTCTTAAAGAGTTTAATTTGCTTCCGAAATCTTCAGTTTTGGATTTCTCCTTTTGTGAAAATAGGTTTAAAATGCTACTTAATGACCAGTTAAGTTAGTTGGTATTTACCTACATTTGTAATTAGTCTGTAAGAAATGTAACAATTTCAAGATTAATAGATTAAATAATAAGTTTATTATTCGCAGTTAGTGAAAGATAATGGAAGTCAGAAAAATATTTGTTTAAAACTAAAGTTGTATTAATGCGATTGCACTTGTCTGAAAAAATCCAAAGTTTCTCCAATTAAAAATGCAAAATATTGCCGAGGTGTTTTAAGCAAGCCAGGCTTAATACATGAAATTTGATAAACACGGCTATGTCTCCTCTGATTTATAACTGAATTTGTTGCTCAGATGTAATAAACGCGGCTAAAATCCTCCTCGCTTCGTAAGCTGCCCGGTATAAGCGAGTTATTGGTCTAGTATGGACACAGCATCGGCGTTTCATCCATGAAGTATCAGCGCAGCATCGCCGCCCTATCGGCACATTATCGACACAATGTCCTGGGTGCGATGTGAGGTAGATTTGGTTTTTTTTCTTACAGTTAAATCTACAACTGCTAACTTTTTATACTCAGCTGAGCAGAGCTCACAGAGTATATTAACTTTGTTCGCATAACGGTAATCCGTAACGGCATAAACTAATCGAGATAGATATATACTTCTATATATCAAAATAATCTGGGCGAAAAAGAAATTCATTTAGCCATGTCCGTCCGTCCGTAAACACGATAACTTGAGTAAATTTTGAGGTATCTTGATGAAATTTGGTATGTAGGTTCCTGGGCTCTCATTTCAGATCGCTATTTAAAATGAAAGAAATCGGACTACAACCAGGCCCACTTTTTCGATATCGATATATCACGTCCACTTTAAAAAAAAATTTTTTTGTAAAGTCAAAATTTAACAAAAAATTTAATATCTTTACAGTATATAAGTAAATTATGTCAACATTCAACTCCACTAATGATATGGTGCAACAAAATACAAAAATAAAAGAAAATTTCAAAACGGGCGTGGCTCTGCCATTTTTCATTTAATTCGTCTGGAATACTTTTAGTGCCATAAGTCGAACAAAAATTTACCAATCCTTGCGCAATTTGGTAGGGGCATAGATTCTATGACGATAACTGTTTTCTATGAAAATATGCGAAATCGGTTGAAGCCATGCCCAGTTTTTATACACAGTCGACCGTCCTTCCGTTCGGCCGTTAACACGATAACTTGAGCAAAAATCGATATATCTTTACTAAACTTAGTTCACGTATTTATCTGAACTCACTTTATCTTGGTATAAAAAATGGCCGAAATCCGACCGTGATCACGCCCACTTTTTCGAAAATTACGAAAAATGAAAAAAATGCCATAATTCTCTACCAAATACGAAAAAAGAGATGAAACATGGTAATTGGATTGGTTATTGTCGCAAAATATAACTTTAGAAAAAAACTTTGTAAAATGGGTGTGACACCTTCCATATTAAGTAGAATAAAATGAAAAAGTTTTGCAGGGCGAAATCAAAAGCCCTTGGAATCTTGGCAGGAATACTGTTCGTGGTATTACATATATAAATAAATTAGCGGTACCCGACAGATGATGTTCTGGGTCACCCTGGTCCACATTTTGTTCGATATCTCGAAAAGGTGTCCACCTATAGAACTAAGGCCCTTTTAAAATACTCATTAAGACCTTTCATTTGATTCCCATATCGTACAAACACATACTAGAGTCACCCTGATCCACCTTTATGGCGATATGGCGTCCACCTATAGAACTATGGCCGACTCCCTTTTATAATACTCTTTAATACCTTCCATTTGAAACCTATGTTATACAAACACATTCCAGGGTTTCCCTATGTTCATTTAGCTAAATGGTGGTTTTCCCTTATTTTGTCTCCAAATGAAGTTAGTTGACAAGTAGAGCTTACGATTTCTTCTCAACACAAGCGAAAGTTTCCAGACCGAGAAATTAAGAGCTCGGCTTTTCGCCAGATTCTCGAATCACTCGTAAATATCGCGAAACAAATGCATTAACATACAAAAATAGTTACCTTTTCCAAAAAAAATAAAAAAAAATAGTCAGAATAGGTCACGTGTGCTTATAGATATAAGACTTAGCGATTTCTTGAAATAAGAACTGTATTAATTTATCTAAGTAGTCTGCTATGTCGTTCAAGTAAATTAAACTTCTCTGGATCAACTTATCCTTTTACTGATTTAAAACCCTAACTAAAGAGTTTGGTTTCCGATTGTTCTCTTTTGTCTACATTTGGACATAATTGATCCCCCTTTCTGGTACAGTTGATCAGTCATTTTGATATCTATGTAGCCCACTTTAAGAAATATTAAAAAACAATCAACGAAGTAAAATAAAAAATATTACAGGTGATTGAATCGAATTATTTAAGAAAAATGTGGAGCCATATACCGAACCTAATTTACTATGAATACGCCGGAGTTAGTGTTAAATTTTCGGAGAATATTTTTTATTCCATTTAGAAAAGCTGTTCCGGCCGCTCAAATAGATTTTGTGGCTGCGCAAACCTTTCGATTCTGTTTCTGGCATGAAAAATGCGACTGGTCGCTATTTGAGCCCTTATAAACTGAGAAGGGACTAGTATTCTTATGTTCCATATGGGTAGAAAGGGGATTGGTCCTTTCGATCCCTTTCGGGTATAAATGGGTACAATTAGTCTCTTCATAGGAAATGCTCAAACAAAAGGGAACAGTTCAACTCATACACAGAGATCAACACTGGCATTGGTCGCATACTCCTTTGCGACTCAACAAGGATTCGTCCTAGACTAATCGCATTTTTTGCAGGGTAATTTTGGTATATATTTTTTCCCTTTTTTTTGACAACTACTCACCTTACACACATGCCTATCTATGCTTCGGATCTGAATCTTGCTGGAATTTCTGTTTATTTTTTATAATTTTGGGATCTAAATCTTGTTGGAATTTCCAAATAACTGGCATATTCTCTTCGGCCCAAGGCAGCATAACATTTCTTAGTATTTCCACGTAAAGAGGGGCAGTCAAAACTTCGCGAATTCCCAAATTTTTATGTTTCCCCCACTGTGCTTTACAACGGTTGATGTGTACTTGGGGTTAAATTGGCAGCGTGGGGCCGCCGAACATATCGTTTTGCACTGGGGGATATCCTATCTATTTTAGATTCGTCGCTCCATAGCACAAACATCCACTGATTTGCTGTCCAGTTGCCATGTGAGCACGCGAACTCTACTCGTCTTCTTCGTTGAGCTGGAGTAGTTAAAGGGCCCTTACGTCCTTATCTTCCAAAAAGACTTGCTTCATCCAAACGACGCCAGATCGTTCGACTAGATATTGGAATTGCGAGTTCTTTAGATATTTCTCGGTTGATATCAGAGGAAGTCAGGCGGGGGTTAGATTTTGAAAGTCTCACAATCTTGCGATCAATGTAGGCCGATGTTTTGCGTGGTCGCTCGATCCTTGGAACGGTATCAGTTGTCTTATTTTTCTTAAAATATTTTAGGGCGTTCTCTACATCTAAACGTGAAGCAATTCGCCTTTGAGAGTTTCCACCTTTGCTAAGCTCAATAATTATTGCTCGCTGGCTTGGAGTACAATATTTTGACTTCCCCATCGTACCAAAACGTGAGACTATGAAATTCAACAGCTATCATATTTTATTTCTTGTTGCTCTTGTCTAGTTACTTGAATGAAGAATGTTAACTGTTTTTGCTTACTTAGAAGTTTATAATTTTCGAAAAGGTTCTATGTATTTAGTTTTGTAAGTAATAATGCACTAACCAAGGTGTTTATACTCAGCGTGCTTTGCACACAGAGTATATTAATTTTGATGGATAACGGTTGGTTGTAAAGGTATAAAGGAATCGAGATAGATATAGACTTCCATATATCAAAATCATCAGTATTGAAAAAAAATTTTATTGAGCCATGTCCATCCGTCCGTCCGTCGTCGTTAACACGATAACTTGAGTAAATATTGAGATATCTTCACCAAATTTAGTACACGAGCTTATCTGGATCCAGAATAGATTAGTATTGAAAATGAGCGAATCGGATGATAACCACGCCCACTTTTATATATATAACATTTTGGAAAACACAAAAGACCTGAATATTAGTAAATAATACACCGAGAATGTTGAATTTGACGTGTGGACTGATATTGAGACTCTTGATAAAAATTAAAAGATTTAAATGGGCATGGCACCGCCCACTTGTGATAAAATCAATTTTACAAATGTTATTAATCATAACTCAAAAATCGTTAAACCATTGTAACAAAATTCGTCAGAGAGGTTACCTTTACTATAAGGAATGCTTTTTTTTTAGAAGTGTCGTGGACGAATAAAATAAACAAAAAGCTTATATCAATGGTAATTCATTTCCCAAGTGGAAAATAAATAGGAAAAAACTTCAAATTTAAAAAAATGGGCGTGGCCGCCCCTTTTATGACTAAGTAAATTTCTATGTTTCGGTAGCCATAACTCGAAGAAAAATAACGGATCGTAATAAATTGGGTACACAAATTTTCCCTATAGCAGAAAATATTTCTAGTAAAAATGGACGGGATCGCTAAAGACCACGGCAACTTAGATATAAAACAAGTTTAAAAGAGTCGTAGACTAGAGCTATAACTTAAGAAAAAAATAGTTTTGAATCAATGATATTTCACTTATCAAGTTTTATTGTAAGAGGAAATGGGGAGACATTTTTTTTAAACGGGCGGTGCCACGTGTTATGTAGAAAAGTAATTTATCTGAAATGAAATGTACAATTGAAGCTCACGCTGAGTATATAATGATCGGTTACACGCGAACTTAGACACCTTTACTTGTTTTCATTTTAGTTCAAGTAAAATCATCGAAATATTTTCAATCAAACGGTATCTCACTCAACAACTCAGAAACTCTACAAAAGGGGGAAATTTTTCCGTTATCTAAGAGAAAAGAATGGAAACGTTAAGAGAGACGAAAAAGTGTACGTTGGCTCTGTTTAGTGGTCAATTAGTACGTAATAGAGGTTTACGCCGTCACCTAATCGACGGCGGCGACCTCTGAATTGAATGGCTGGATTTCAGAGTATCATATTGTCCACAACAAATGAATATGGAAACATACTGCTGACGTCAATGGTATTTTTGACGATCTGGAACAATATCATTAACTTCCGGATGAGTATCTGGGAGTATTGTAAAGCGAAAATTAAGTAAAAATAATATTTGGAAAGGCTTTGTTTATATGTATTAAGAAAGTCGACGTTTCGGCCATTTCGGAAATATCCGCGGTTTTGCCTCAAAATATCGTGGATCGTTCAAAAAATTTCGGAGTAGCTCCTTGCGGAGAGAGGGAGAAATACTTAAAATGGTCACACATTTGTAGCGTAGTTTCACTGAAGGAGATGTTCTGGGCTAACTCTAATACCCGACGTCGCCACGATTTCTTTAAATTATTTATGGCTACATGCTGGTCACGAACAAAGGCGACTTACGGTTGCTATCAATTATCTACTAATAGGCATGACTCTCTTGGCACAATTTTAACGATTAGCATCAATGCTGGCTTATTGTTGATCGTGACAAAGGGCGCCTTCTTTTTTTCGGCTGTTTTTAAGAGCTACAATTCTCGACGTGCGAACAGTAGCAATCCCGACCACCAGTCGCTACCACGCATCCTGGCCCTTACACCATATGCCAGCACAGAAGCCATAGGACTGCGACTTCGAACTCATACCTTCATCTACGTCACTTTCCTCGAAGCTCTAGGTGTAACTCCGACGACGTTCTGACGGATGTTTTTGTCGCACTATGCTCTCTTGAAACGCTAGGGAGTAACTATTCGGTCAAGGATGCCGCCCTCGAAATCATAAGCAGTCTAAGTGGATATCATTACGTAACTCATTGGTAAAAGTTTAGAAATTTAGACCAAAATTTGCAGAACTTTGTGTTCGATACATTGACCTCAATAGTCTTCGTTTCCGGCCTTATGATATAAGAGCTTATTATGGATGACCGCCTTCAGTTTTCACACAAGTTCGACTATCCCCTACGTTAGGGTAGTAGAACACCCGGTAATTTCGTCGACTGTCTTGAGAAAGCTTTTGCTTAACCACTTTGAGTTTTCTTGTAAAGGACAACTGCTAACCTGGTTAAAAAAATGTGCCTACGTATTCACATTTGTAACTGGAGCCGTCACGTGTAGGTCGTATTTAAACATGCTTGATAAGCTATATCCATGTGATTCACTCCAAGGGACTAGTTGGGGATAGGGCCGCCAACTTTAGGAAATGTCAAACGGGATACTTGGGTTTTGAATGATGATGTGTGAAAATCAAAATTAAGATTTCAGACGCTATTTTATAGTTAAGCAAATAAAGTGTTTTTTCAAACCCTTCTCATATGTGTTGAAGATATATGCAACTTAAGTGTGAGCTGAGAATCATTTCAAAGGAGAATTTAAACCACTGGAGCCTACTAAACGATTTTGCATCACTGATTTCGCTTATTCTTTCAGTCAATCGGGATATAAAATTCGGCACCTTTTTTCGCGCAACTTGCTTTTTTAACAACTGGAGGACAATTTGAAGATATATTCGACTTGTGACATTTTATTTAAATTCATTGTATTTTATTAATTTTTTGAAAAATTATGCGAAGTGAGCATTTAAATTTATTATATAACTTTCTTTAAGTGTTTTGTTTTAATAACTTCGTGAATTCGGTGATACGAAATCCGTGCTAAGCTGGCATTAAAATCGCTTGTTTTCTCAAATAACTTTTGAACGGTTAGAAAGTGTTGAATTTCGCAATTGAATTTTTATATGACGCGCATGCCTTGATACCCCTTTTCGACCATATCGGACCAATTTTCGAGATGAACAATAGACAGTCTTAAAAGAGTAGAAAATATAGTAACGCGCCGAACGCCGCCGCCGCGGGCGCTGCGCCGATAGTTTTGACATTCGGCGGCGGCGTGCCATAAACGTCTTAAAGCGACGTAACTATAACGCATAACGGTCACACTAAACCAGATGAAATCTGATATGATCAAATTGCTGGATCCATATTAAGTCCCAAATTCGAAAATATCCTACAGATCATTCAAATGCAGCGAGTTATATTGCACCACAAAATCTAAATTACACCAAATTTTTCATATGACATCATACGAGAACGAGAAGAGAAAAATTAGCTCTGGCTGGTAAATATTGTGACGAATATGAGTGACACTAAGTGATACTCACATCCCTAGTCTGATGCTAAGTAAATGAAGTCACAACAACAATAAAGCAGACAGTCACTTGTATCTACATAAACGAATAAAACATTATAGCTATCATCCGGTTGCAAAATCCTGAGCCAGATAAATAATTTTGCATGTAAATGCAACAACAACGATTTGAGCCAGATACATCCAGATAGAAGTCTGGTTCAATTTGTGAGCCAGATAATTTGTTAATTACTTCTTTTTAGGTTGGCAACGCGGCCTTTAATATACCTACTTTTTCAAAAATAGATGTCGTTGCTTAGCCTTTCGCCGTATGAGTTAAATTAAAAACAGCGGCGACATCTGCCTATAACATTTCACGTGTGCGAAAATTTCACGACATCTGCTTCTCAAGTCTCTCAATGATCCAGAGCATTCCCGTGAGAATGAGCGTGAGCCGGAGCTGTAAAACTCACTGAAAGACGGCATATGTCTACACATATGTACGTACACGCAGCAGAGAAGAGATGCATAAACACATGCAGATATTTTATCTGCTCCCAAAAGTATGCAATTGTATTGTTGAAGTGTCACTCACAAATACACGCATATGAGAAGCTATATACGTGCATCTGTAGTTATAATTACATGGCGGTAACTAAGTAAATTCTGGAAGCGCCTAGAAGATGCCACGAGGAAATCACAGAGTATAAAAGCACCAGCGGTAGAGGCGCTATAATCAGTTTTGATTAAGCACGAAATCTGTCGGGCAATAGTAGTTCATTTAAGCTATCAGTCAGTTTGGTTATTAAGCCAGCTAGTTTGCAAAGTATAAGTGTTATTGTGAAGGACTTTAATACAGACCATTTTTCCATTATTCAATATTGGAGTTATTTTATTCAACAAGTTAGTGATTCGAACTCAGCAAAAGGGCAAATAAGAGGATTCGCAGTAAATTCGTTACATATGATTCACGCAAATAATTTCCCCCGATAATTAGCAACAAATATATATGTAGGCCGGATTCACGATTCCCATGTACCATGTTTCCCAAATGATGTAATTCGGTACGTCTTGCGATTCACCATGCCCAAATGACCAAATGATGTAAATTCGGTACGTCTTGCTTTTCACCATGTTTCCCAAATATTGTTAATTCGTTTGCTTTTCACCATGTTCTGATTCTGTGCGCACAGTTTTGCCGCCACTGCGTAATAACTGGTGAGCGAAACAGTTTTAGTGCTATATATTTCATCCAAATTCTGTAGCATAGAGGAATAACAACTAAAGTCGGTCCACTCGAGTAGTTGCATCTCGGACGTTGTGGCAGCGCACTGCCCTCAAGTGGCCCGATGAAGCCAGGCTAATCCTGTTATTTTTTTGTGTGTTGTTTAAGAATTATAGGTTTATAATGCCTTGAAACTCGGCATGGAACATTGAAGTTTACTTCGTTCAAAAGAAATGGGCTTGAAATCGATCCATTTAAAAGTCTAGCCATAAATAGTAGTACTCCTAGCATTTCTCTACGACTTGCAAGGGTAGGAAGATTTATTAGTTTTAAACCGATTAGTGTAAGGAGGAAGATTATACAGAGAGTCCCATTGAAGATTTCCCAAGGCGAAAAGTAAAAACTGTTTTTGAATTGGATTCTAGTCTATCCACATGAACTTGATAACGCGGATTCCAAATTATCGATCCATGTTCTAATATCGGGCTCACCAATGATTTAAAAAGGGTTTTTGTAACGTAAGGATCATTAAACGTCTTTTGCCCATCTTTTCACAAATGCTAAAAATCCTCTTGCTTTATTGACTGGCATTAATATGAGGGTTGAAACTAAGTTGCAATTCATTGTTACTCCCAAGTCGACAAAAAACATCAACGCATTCCAGAGTTTGGGCCATTAATTTGTGTAAGAAGCTGGCGGTACGTTCCCACGTGAAAAACACATGAATTTACATTTTTCTATGTTGAGCGGTATAAAATTCGCATTATACCAAGTAACTAAACAATTTAAATCCGCCTAGAGAACAGAACGTTCTTCAACCGACGCGTATGACTTAAAAAGTTTTACGTCGTCGGCATACATTAAAATTTTAGAATATTTTTATAGTTATGGAAATATCGTTTATAAAGAGCAAAAAACAGAATAGGACCGAGATGGCTGCCCTGAGGCACACCGGAGGGAACATCGATGACATGCGAACACATGTTTTTAAAAATGACTCTTTGAGTTCTACCGCAAAGATAGGAGGAGATCCAGCGAGTTAGGCCAGGTTGAAAGCCAAGCAATTCGAGTTTATAAACAAGTAATGAGTGGCGTACTTTGTCGAATGGTTTGCTGAAATTCATTCATTCATTTCATTTATTAATCATTTTCTTAATGCATAATCATTATTTAAAAATTACAATATTGTAACGAATTTACTTGCAAATCCTCTTATTTGCCTTTTTGCTAAGTTCCTATCAATAAACTGTTGAATAAATAACTCCAATATTGAATAATGGAAAAATGGCCTTTATTAAAGTACTTCACAATAACACTTATACTTTGCAACTAGCTGGCTTAATAACCAACTGATAGCTTAACGAAACTGACTTTCAAAATAATACTGCTATAGCTCGCTAGATAGCGTCCTTAATCGAAACTGCTTGATAGCTCAAATCAAACTGAATTCCAGCGCCTCTACATTTGCTGCCTTTTATACTCTCTGATTTCAACGTTCGCATCTTCTAGGCGCTTCCAGAATCTACTAGTTGCCATCAGCTCTCAAACTTCTCAGCTGTAACTACAATTGCCCGATTTTATAGCTTCTCTCATTGCATACTTTCAGGAGTATCTCAGATATATGCATGTGTTTGTGCATTGATTCTCCGCTGCTCGTATACGTCCATGGTACATATGTGTAGACGCAATTATTATTTCGTTATTAGGTAGATACATAATGATTGATCTATGGATGTGTATGATATCACTGTGTAGCATCACTTAGAGATAGCAGCACCCCTTAGTTTGCTAATATTCGTAACATTGCCTTCCACCTATACTGTTTTCACACAGAAACTTAATGATCTCATTTCACCTGCAAATGAAATCGTAAATTTTTTGCTTTCACACAGAAGTAACTGCTCGATTAGTATGAAGGATGATGAGAAGACAATCATGTCGGAAACGATACAGAGGTGTGAGCATGGTGACATACCTACAAACAAAAAAACTCCATGTACTTGTAAATTCGATGGACAAATGTCAAAATCGTACTGCGCCGGCAGTTGATGTATCAAATCAAATAAAAAAGGTTATTATAATCAGCTGTTCGATGCGACCACCATTTATCGTTCCGCCATGCAGACAATGACATTTGCTTTAACAAATGACATTTTTAAGCACTGAACACATCAAAAACTAAGAAGCGGAAACGGAAGCGGAACGATGCCAACAGAAGTTGCATTGTGCTTTTGACTTCATTAGGCATTCGATTAGCTACTAATGAAATAATAATAGATTCGAATTTTGTAGGGAAGATTGAGCTCAATAACCGTCTTAATGTAGAAAACTGCCTTTATATTCAATAAGCCGTCTGTGTGAAAACAGTATAAGTCTGATCGTCCCGATTAGACAAATCTGCCGATCTAAACGTTGCCAGCCTTTCCAAATGGACCACTTTAATTTTGGTTCGTGGTTTACCGATGATTTTTATGCGGTACACTACATCGTTGATCCGTTTTACAACTTTGTATGGGCCTTCCCAATTACACTGCAATTTCGGGGACAAACCTTTTTTACGTTGTGGGTTGTATAACAGCACCAAATCTCCTTCTTGAAAACCTTCCGAATTAATTGCATTATCGTATCTGGCTTTCATCTTCTCACTCATAATCTTTGTTCGTTACCTTATCAGATCATGTATTTCTCTTAGCTCTTCTTCCAAATCACTAGTGGATTTCTTGACATTTCTCTCCGCATTGGCATCTATCCCAAACTTCAAATCAACTGGCAGTCTAAGGTCATTGCCAAAAAATTACTCTTGCAGGGGTTTGGCCCGTTGTCTCATGCACTGCTGATTGGTAAGCCATCAAAAATAATGATATGCGGGTATCCCACTCTTTATGGTACTTGTCTACTACTTTCTGTAAGTGCTCCTCCAATGTTCTATTGAATCGTTCTACCATACCATCGGATTGAGGATGCAATGCAGTTGTCCGTGTTTTTTCGAATGCCCAATGATTTACACATTTCCTGGAACACAGCTGATTCGAAATTCCTGCCTTGGTCAGAATGTAACTCCATTGGTACACCATACCTTGCAACCCAATTGTTTATAAACACTTCTGCTACCGTTTCCGCTTCTTGATTTGGGATTGGGTATACCTCTGGCCATTTGCTGAAATAATCCATAACTACCAGTACATATTTGTTTCCGCCGTTGCTAGTAGGAAATGGACCGGCGACATCCATAGCGATCCTTTCAAATGGCGCACCTGAGTTATATTGCTTCATTTGGCCATGACTTCGGGTTCTGGGCCCTTTCGCTCTGCTGCAAACCTCGCAGTTCGCAATCCACTCAGTGACCGACTGACGGCAACCAACCCAATAGAATCTCTGTTTAATCTTCTCGAGCGTCTTCGTGATTCCAAGATGACCTCCGCTTGGACCATTATGCAGCTCGCTGAGCACGTCAGGAATCCTATTTCTGGGAAACAACTATCAGTTTCTTCTTGCATTTACCATCCTCACTCTCCCATACTCGATGAAGGCAACGGGATATCAATTCTAAACTGTTCCTCTGTGCCCAATATGACTTCGCAATGGGACTCTCTGCTGACATCTCTTCTCTGTTTGGTCTTTCGTTTCGTTCGAGCCCTGCATAACACGTGACAGATCTGCATCTTCTAGCTGACACTTTCTTAGCTGTTCCTTGTCCCATTCATCTGTAAATGTTATAGTCATTAGCCGGATATCTTTTCTGTGCGGGGAGGCTGAAAAATGCCTAATGCACCATAATTGCTGCCGTCGCAGCAACCGTGTGTCCGTAGACTAAAAAACAGCCCCGTTCTGGAACCGTCGCCCACCCCGGCACCACTTTCGCATTACTTCAGGGTGGCATTCCATATTTCTCATTTTTTAAGAGCCTACTGTTGTCCCTGCGTCCAGGTTCCTGCTATTTGCTCTGAGTGTCCATTTAATCGCCACTGCTTCGCATGCGCATTTCTCTGCGCTCCCTCTCAGCATCCATCAGGCGTGTCATTACTATAAATGCCATTTTGCTCACTGCAGTCCAGCACTCTTTCCTGTTGCACATATGTGATACTAAATTTCTCGTGGTAGGTTCCTCCCCAAAGACTCCATGTAAGGTGAGTCTTTCTTCGTGGAAACGGGGGCAGTGGAACATGACGTGTTCTGCTTTTTCTAACTCCGTAGTACACATTGGTCAATGAGGATCTTCCTCTATCCTACGCTTCCATAAATACTCTTTGAAACCGCCATGTCCACTCATTATCTGCGTGAGATGGTAGTTCAGTTCGCCGTGCTTCCGCTCATTCCATTGAGCTACGTTCCAAACTAGTGTGAAAGTCCAACGCCCTTTACTCAAGGCCTCCCAACGCTCTTGCCACTTAGCTATTGTTTGTGTTCTTGCTCTTTTCTTGTCTTCTTCATATGGTCGCTCGATATTAGTGTTATACAGATCGGCCATTTCGCTTGCCAGTAAGTCCACTGGGATTTTCCGGGTTAGAACCAGGATAGCGTCGTCGGACACCGTCCGATAAGCACTTGCTATTCTTAAAGAAACAAGTCGGTACGCTGCTAATATATATTTTTTATGGGTCTGTTTAGATCCATATCACATTGGTGCTGCGTATAATATTATTGAGCTGGTTACTGTGGCCAATAGCTGACGTGTAGCTTCGCTCGGACCACCAATGTTAGGCATTATTCGCATAAGTGATCCATTAACTTTGGTAATTTTCTCCCCCACCGCTCTGAAGTGCTCTTTGAAAGTTGACTTAGAGTCAATGTGCACTCCTAAGTATTTTAAGGAATTCTTTGAGGTGATTTGGTGATCCCCGACAGTTAAGACTAACTCGTTCGCCGACCGTTTGGAGCTTACTAATACCACTTCCGTCTTTTGGCTAGCCAACTCCAGTCCGTATTGGTCAGCCATTCCTTTATTCTTGCTACGGCGTCATTACATAATGCTTGAAGCAGGTCCAGTTTCTTGGCCACTACTACCACTGCAATATCATCAGCATATCCCACAATTTGCGTGTTTTCTGGCAGATCATTCTTTAGCCGGACATCTATAATGTCTTCTTTAGCATCGGCTTTTGAACAGTGCTTGCATTCCAAACTACATGGTCTTCGTGACATTGCATCGGCATTTCATGGGTACTACCTTTTCGATGCTCAGTGGAAAAGTCATAACTTTGTTATCCTTCCGGATTACGGAAATGCAGAAGCCATTTTAAAGCTGCGTGATCTGTCCTGACACGGAATCGCTGGCCGTAGAGGTACTTGTGAAAATGTTTAATGTACTCTTCCAATGCCAACAGCTCTCTCCGCGTAACGCAGTAGTTCCTCTCTGGTTTTCCAATCGAACGGCTGTAATATGCAACTACCTTCTCCTGTCCATCAACCAGTTGTGATAAAACGGCTCCTATATCCGCTCGCAACTGTATCTAGAATAAACGTTGCTCCTGGAATCGGATATGCCAACATTGGGGCAGTGCACAAACGTTCTTTCAATGTTTGGAAAGCTACTTCTTGCTCCTTCTTCCATTCAAAACCTTATTTTTTCTTGTTAGCTCGTGGAGACTATGGGCTACGCTGGCAAAATTTGGTACAAATCGGCGGTAATATGTGCACAGACCAAGGAAACTTCTCAATTCATGCAGATTCTGTGGTCTTGGTCAATCCTTTACTGCCTCTATCTTTTCATTCGCTGTACGGATACCTTCTGTCGTTACCTTGTGACCCAAATAATTTACTTCCTTTTTAAACAGCGCACACTTTTTGGGACTTAACTTCAGACCAGCGCCAGCTATTCTCTGGAAAACTTCATCTAAGTTTTTAAGATGTTCATCAAAGTTCTTGCCCAATACGATGATGTCGTCCAGTACACCAATAATGTTTTGCAATGTAGTCCTTTCAATACCTGATCCATGAGTCTCTCGAAAGTAGCTGGTGCATTACTTAGTCCAAAGGGCATTACTGTAAATTGCCAAAGACCATCTCCGATGCTGAAGGCTGTTCTGGGGAGCGGGAAAAAGAGCGGGAAGAGAGTTGAAAACTTTGCGCGATGTGTACGTATAAAAACTTCTAAAATGAGACGTCCTGGAATGAGGAATATGTACCGACGGAAGCAGATTACTTCTTAGGTCGCAGACTTCAGAGGGAAGCTTTCGAGGAACCCAGATCTAATAAAGAAAGTTTTTGGGACTTTAAATAAATAAAGATGACGACACGGAAGTATATCCAGTCTCCGAAAAAATAACAAAGAAGGAGACCTTTGGTTAGCACTGCATATTCGTCTCATAATTCCCTTTTGAATTGTTACAACTGGTGCCAATTTATTAGCCGAGGCCCCAGCCCAGCAGGTGATACCATATTGCAACAAATGTTTACCCAAGACTGTTATTTTTATCAAGGCTTGAAAACAAATTTTGCTTGGGGTCATATCACACACTGAATTCAATACACAGACGTAATATTGATAGACCTCTCATACACCACAATGCAATTTAAGATTTAACAACCACAAGTAGTTTAATAGGGTATGGAAAATCGGTTGGTATTGAATTGGGGAAGCCGGTAGTAGGCATAGCTTCAAAATTTCAGGTTTCTGACTTAGATCCCTATTGATATAGATGTCCGATATGAGTTAAAATAAGCTGCAAGGAAAACTTCTAGAGTTAAACACATTTTCTTGAAACGTAAAACGTAATGAAGAAAGGCAGATTTAAGGTAACTGTTTGAACTTTCCAATCAGCTGTCCTGACAACTTCTAGGAAATGATTTTAGTTGTTATATATTACTAGCTATGCCCGTGGGTTTTATTCCACGTTTCTATAAAAATATGCAGGCTCCGCGTAACTGCAAAAAGGCGGAATTTTCTATGAACTTGACATTTGCACTTTGGTAGGGTAGAATTAAAAGGGATATAAAACTGTATACTTGAAATATTATTTCAAATTACAGAAAAAAATTCAAACTTAATAATATAATTAACAAAACTAAATTTTTTCATACATTATATTTTTATTTATATTTTTATTTTATTACATATGCTTAACAAAAATAATTTAAAAGAAGCCTGAAACACGAAAAGAGAAAATAAGATACAAAACAATTAGAAAAGGGGATTTAATAATAATTATTTAAAAAAC